>APFE030115899.1:18022-78449 GCA_000404065.3 Pinus taeda | reverse complement strand
CTCGATCACAGTGTTGGCATTTCACGATCTGTTGTTGTTGTTGTTGCTGTGGAAGAGGAGCAGAGTCTGGAATAGCTGTAGCTGAACTGTTATGAGGAGCAGGTGAACTGTCATAAATGAAACCAGCACTCTGAAACTGAATGGGTTTTGAGTAGTCTGGAATATGAAAGGACAAGTCCTTGTCATATCCAAGACCGGTTCTGTGCTTGTTGTAGACAAGCTGTTCCCAAGGTCTGATGATGGGCTTGGGAAGTGCAGACTTAGTTTCTGCATCTGCATGTAACCTTGCTGCTTTGTTTGGTATTAAATCTAAATGAACTGTAACATGCTGCTGATGGGTGGTTGTCTCAATGTTCTGAACAAAAACAGGTTCAGAATGGTGTCTATTTTGATGTAGCTCTTCTTGCTATAGCTGAGTTTCAAGCTGCAAAAAATCAATATTTTCCTTTGCATTTTGAAGACAGACCTGAATGTCTGTGAGAGAAACTTTGCTGATTTGGAATGTGTCATTAGAAGTAGATTGTATTAGAGTTTTCAAAAACTCTAATACTTCACCAATTTGATCCATTTTCCAAAAAATGCAATGTCTTAATGATACTTTGAGTTCCTCAAAAAGCTTCTTGGACAAATATTTCAAGCTTCTTAAAAATGGAGCATTACTTTAATCAAAAATCCAAATATGATGCAAAGACTAAAAGTATTCCACGAATCTCTGGCTGCTAGCCCAATGCATACACAGTCAGTTTGAAAATTTAAAACATCGCGAACTCTATCAAAAATATGCCCATACATGCACCAGAGAATTTCTTCTCTCCTGTGTATAACAACAATTTTGGTTTCCGTTGATCCCTTGACACTGTGGTAGCAAAATTTTCTTGGAACTTGGCTGTTGGTCAGCGATTTAATTACTGACAAACTCTCGTTCTCCAGGTGAGAATAACACTGTTTCTCGTGCAGCAATGGGGATGTGAAGTGGATTACAAGTTGCTGGAAAGAATCAAGAATGCTTACAATATTCCCCAAGGTTGTGTTGTCCCGCATGCATGGTTTTAATTTCCATCGATACAAGTGTCAATATCTCATTAAAATAAAAGAAATAATGTTCGTTCACTAAGGTGGTGGCAATACAAGATACAGATATGTGGACAGGCTAAACCTGTTTGAAGGAATTCCTTCTAACCAACAGCTGATATTCAAAGTTTACTTTTAATTTAATAAGATTCCCTCTCCAAGTCTGCTATAGATCTAAAATACATGCATTTCAACTTAATGCATTTGTCTGAGGTCATTTCTAGCCCATCTAGAAAGGATGGAATTATAGACATTACTTAGAAACAGCAACCTTTCTTGGAGCGGCTTTCTACAATGTAGCTATGATTTTGTTGTAAGGAATTTGAATAGTAAAGACCATATATAATGATTGAACTTACAGAATCTGACGGAATCAAGTAGTTCTTAATGGGTGACCTATTTAAACCAATTCGATCGATGATAAGCCTGTTTTACCGCGAGAATCTTAGAACATGTTTAACGCATAACTGCTGTGTATATTTCAAGGAAGCCACCACCTGAAAATACTGACTACCATCTTCTGCTGATAACAAAGATCGAGCATTGTACATGCAGATGCTTCTATTTGCAGGAAATAAACTCAGATACCAAAACTGTTTGTGGGCAATGATGAAACCTGTAGACGTATGCAGATACTGGAATTAACAGGCTGCGGCTGGGCTGAAATCTGTATTGCTACATCCCTTCATTCCTATTGTTATTGTTGCTGACGAGAAGGAGACTGTAAGGATATGGAACTATGATGAAGAAGCACAGCAGAATGTTTTTGACAACCACGATGGCCCGAACATGGGAATTTCCAAGCTCTGTCTTGTGAATGAGCTGGATGACAGCATGCTTCTTGTTGCTTCAAGTAAGATCCATTGCCGATGATGGGAGTGTTCGTGTTTGGAAAGATTACACTCAACGAGATAAACAGAAGCTTGCAACAGCGTGGCAAACAACTGATCCTTGCAGTTGAGCACAGGGGAACACAAAACTGATTCAGATATGGGTTCTATCTTGAGTATTACAAATAAACAATCTCCCCAATCATTATTTAATCCCCGCATGCAACTGAAGCGGGTGTTCGGTACATCTCCCCTCAGATGATGAACAGACTTTGGCTCTCCAATTGGTTCTTAAACACATCATTCTCTTTCCGTAAAAAGCAATAGCAAAAACCAATATAATTTGGCCAGGGCTATGAGAAGGCAGCGATCCTTTTGACACCAGGTATCATTGCAACATATGGCAGATGAAAGGCTTCTAAGGGTAGCAGAAGAAAGATACTTTTACACCTGACCATATCTTGTGAAGGAGCTGAACTCCCAAAATTCCACACCAGTGGTTTACTAAGCAAGAAGGAAGGTAAGGGAGAGCGTTTGCAGGCGTCCAGAAGAGTAACAGAATGGGAATCTATTAAAGGACTGAGTCAAAACCAGCCCAATTTAGCACAATTTCGGACCAAATTCAATTCCCCCAAAAACAACGGTAGCCACCAGTTTCCGACGGGTGCAGACCAGAGCGTTAGAGTAGGTGGAGTATATTTATTTTGAAGATAATTCTGAGGCGCGCTCACTGGCAAGGGAAGGGTTTTACAACATAATTATAGATAGGAGTAGCCAGGTGGAGCGCGAGATTTTGCAGGGCTGCAACGATCCCGAATCTGCGAGGGAATATATTCTGGAGGAGAGATGCGACGGTTACCTTAACATACAATTCATTCGTAGGCAGTGTGCAGGCCAGGCGTGTTTCACCTCTGACACCATTTGGTATACAGCTTCAGACAGGTAAGAGTTTGTTTCAGGTAATGAAGACTCGGCCAGCACTATTCAAGGCAACTCAGATCAGTTGCTCAGGGAAAACAGGCCACTCATCATGGCTCTGATACCATGTTAAACAGATATGGACAACGAAAACAAATGAGAAAGATAAAGCTTGCAATGCATATTTTATTAACAATAGATGTACATTTATAGTACAATATGGTGACCGTTGGGATTCACATCCCAAGGTCCCTTGGACTGCTTTGTCCATTCGGCTTCCACGCTAACCCTTTAGGATTAGGTGTCCAACAGCTCCCATTCCATCTACATCAGCAACAAGGGCTTCCACTTTAGCAACTATCACAGTGGAGACACAACCCACAAATTCATCAAAGGAACTTATCAAAAAAATGGATGACCTGTTAATCAGAGGACAAAAAATTGAGAAGCTGAAAACTTAGCTAAATAATCTCCAGGAGAAGTAGCCAAAAATTGACAATGTATACCTAGGAGAATTGTAGAAAACTCATAGATTAACATAGAAGATTAAACATTTGCAAAGTGAGTCTGTAATGATACAAACATTGGCATAGGAAAGAGAAAGTTTGTGGATATAAATAAATGAGGCCACGATTGAAATATGGCCCTCAATTTAGATTATTTTTTAGCAAGAAGAGTTAGTACAAAAACCTAAAGAGGTCATTGAAGAGTTAAAAGTAGATTTAGGATAGAAGTTAGGTGGAGTCACACCTCTGATGAGAATTTTGAATAGGAAGACTAAAGAGGAATTAGAAGAATTTGAAATTATATGTAAGACAAAGACAATTTTGGAGGTGAGGAGGGTCTTTACAAAAAGGAACCTTGTGCTACGATTGGAGAACAAGTGTCACAATATGGAGTCCAACATTTAGAAATTCCACAGGAAATTTAATGTGCTAAATAAAAAAGGTCTGCCAGGATTGATAGGAATTGGAGATAAGATTATCAATTTAGAAGATTATCACCAGAAATTATATAACATGGAAAGGGATAGCTAAAAAATTTTCCACCATCAAAGGAAGCATCACAAGAAAAGCCTTCACGAAATCTTTGGATTTTGACCTATTTATCAAACATGAGATAAAGCACTTGTTTTTTATCAAACCTACTTTTCAAAAGTACACCAAGGTGGATGAATCCTACAGGAAGCTAGTCAAATTCTCCACTCTGGGTGAAGACAGATAGGAAAAATTGTGTGAGTTAATTTGATAAAACAATTTTTCACCTTCAATATCAAGGCAACACTTCTTCAGGCCGAGTCATCACCAGAAATCCTCGACTTATGATAAATGTATACGTTTTAAAACAAACTTTAAATATAGAATTCATGTTAAAATACTCTATTTTTAATTAAATCTGAATCTATTCCTGCCTCTCACTCCACAAAGCCACAAAGATCTACCAACGTGCCTACCTTTCCCTATTTCAATCTATTCTGATATTTCTACATTTGATCGCTCTAAGACCTTGACTCCATTGCCCAATGGGCTTTCTTTGTAGTTTCAACCAAACATTTCAAAAAAATAAACTCTGAACCTAATTACTAGCCAAAATACAACTACAACAAATCTAAATATATAGAGAGATCCCTCTCTGAGTTTAGAAGGGCTAGCTTCTATGTTTGAAAGTGGTCTTGTGGTTACTTCTGGGTTTCTTTCATGGCCTTAAGAAATTACATAGTGCTAACATCCTGGTGACCATTCTGGGGACATAAAGGTGATTTGACTTTTTGAAGTTTGGGTTGGTGCTGAACCCAAACTTCATCAAGTCCTCGGCCTTGACATATGCATCCTTCAAGGTATGGATCTCATACAACTCAATTTTCAAAGGAAGAGTGGGCCATGGTGCCTTCTTCCTCCTCTACAGTCCTACTGACAACCTTGTGGAGATGTGTCATGCAACCTCTTGCATGACCAAATTGTCCATGGAAAACCTAAGCAACTCATGCAGAGGCTTCTTTGCACCAAACATCCTAATGAAGTGCCACCGGTTGAGGCATACCAATCTGCAATGTTGAGAAATGCCTACATCGCTTCCTGGGATGTGCAAGGTGGGTCTTGTTCAAATATCATCCTGTAAAGTGGGGTAATGAAGTGGTCAGACAGCCTCGTCATAACTCCTCAGTAGCTGCACTAAGAGAGAAACTTGCAATAAACATTCATAGATTCTTTTGATGGTTTGTTATGAAACCAGCTCATGAAAAGATAGAAAAGATAGATCAACGCCTTAGAATTCAGCCTCTTCGAGGGGGCAACCTCCTTTACATTACATAAATGAACAATTCTTGGATGATACAAATGAAAATACCTCCTTTCTCTATATAGGAGTCTAACGGGTCATAACATAATCAGAGCCTACATAACAATAATAATATAAGGGCACAATAATAAACAATAGTGGGCTTCTATGGGGCACAATAGTAAAAATATGGGCACTACATGGGTACATCAATATAATAAGTGGGTTGTACTAATAAAAATAAGGGCTTACACTAGCAGTATAGGGGCCTAACATGCCCCTCTCCTTCAAAAAGTGTTGTCCTCAACGCTTGAGTAGTTCTTGATGCTTCTATATAAAATTATTATCCTCCCATGTGGAATCTTCAGTGGGTAAGATCTTCCACTTGATGAGATACTCTGAAATTGATCGATTTCATAGCTATCAGGTTCTTGTTTCTGTGACTGCTCTAAGTTCCAATATGACTTTTCCTTCCTCTTTAATTTCTGGCAATATTGTATGAATTGGGATCTTTTGCAACTTTTGAATAAGTGGCCATACTTCTTCGTCCTTCTTCCATTCATCCCTTGCTTCATTTATCCAATCTGGTTGGATAATAGCAATAGCACAAAACAATGCTTCCACATCCTCATCCTTTCTTGAGAGTGCATCTGTAACAAAATTTTGCTTCCATTTTCTATAGATGATGTCAAAGTCATAACCCAACATATTTGGGACACATTTTTTTGTTCCTCTAAAGATAATAGTTGTTCTAAAAAGTATTTAAGACTATCATTATCCATTTTAACCTTGAAGAGCCTTCCCATTCAGTAAGGTCTCCATTTTTTAATTGCATGTAGTATTGCCAACATTTCCTTCTCATAAATAGCTTGCTTTAGATATAGCAGTAAAAATACCCAATCACCTACATCAAAACACTTTTCACTACAACGTTGATCTAACTGTTGTTTCGTTTGATTTTTCACCGAAGTGGCATTATCCTTTAAAAGTTGGAGAACTTGTTGTTGATGCTTGATGTGATATTTCACTGCTTGAACCTTTTTCTTCTTGATATTTCCTTCTATCTCTAGAGTTTGAGTGGTAATTTCTTCCAATCCTTTACAAGATATGGTTGGATTCATTTCTTGATGCTCGATGTGATCTTTCACTTCTTGAACATTTTTCTTCTTGATATGTCCTTCTATCTTGATAGTTTGAGGAGTGGTAATTTCGACCAATGAATTATAAGATATGGTTGGATTCATTTCTTCTTTCTTGATGTGATCTTTCACTTGTTGCAAATTTTTCTTCTTGATATGTCCTTCTATCTTGAGAGTTTGAGGAGTGGTAATTCTTGCTAATGCTTTAGAAGATATGGTTTGACTCATTTCTTCTTTCTCTGGGGTGGGGTCCTGGTGTATATCCTCTTCTTTTGATGTTTCTTGATCCTTTTCTTCCTCCTCTTCATATTCTATGTAAAATAATTTCTTATCAGCACACTTATGACCTTTAGTTCATTTTCTATCACAATTGTAACAAAGCCCTTTTTCTCTTTTCTCTTCCAATTGTTGTGGTGTAACCCTTGTAGGTTGTGGAAGGCTAGGAGAAATAACACTTCCATCTTTATAGTTGTGAGGGGTATGATTCTTGGTTTCCATAATTTTGCTTTCCATTATGTCACAAAGCCCTTTTACTCTCTCCAATTGTCGTGGTGTTGCTCTAAAGAGGGTGTTGTTCTTTGTATCCTCATAATGTGCTATCATTTCCTCCTTGAAAATTGACCACGTAACAAGTTGTTCACGAGAATAAAGCCCTTCATACCATAAAAATTGATCTGATTCTAAATATGAAGATGCAATGCATACCTTTTGTAACAGTGGTACACCATGTAGATCAAAATATTGCTCCATCTGAAGTATCCATTTTACCTGATCCTTGCCATCAAACTTCCTCATCTTGCTTTTTCTTGATTTTAGGATCTTGATCTTGAAACGACTATAACTCTGTACTTTCGAATCTTTAAGTTCTGAAATTGTGACCTACAGTAGCCCTCTGTGTCCTCTTTCCAATGCCACAAGTCTAATTCAAATTGGATTCTCCAAGGAATAGTTATGCCAAATCTCCCACAGTGACCTGATTATAGACTAGTTTATTAGAGAGAACTTGTACGAAATGCCATGTGTCACTGTTTTGACTTTTGGCTCTAAGATATATAGAAAAGTAACTACAATCGATTCTCTTTCTATACCTTCTGACGAAATTTCAATCCTATACTCAGAGAGAAAGTTATGACAATTTTCCCCAGTTCACCTATTTGGAATGTAATTCAGGAGTTTGCAAAAAGGCCAACTTCTTCAAATCATATCTCCACAAATATAGCACGAAAAGCTCTGAAATTCAGACCCGATATTCAGCGCGATTTATTCTCAAATGGTTTTTTTTTAGCTGCTGAAATGTCGCAGAAAAAAAGTTATAGCGAAAATGCCACGATGACCTATTTGGAGCAGCGAAACCCTAGAATCCAAAGCTCTGATACCAAATGTTATGAAACCAGCTCAAGAAAAGATAGAAAGAGTAGATCAACACCTTAGCATTCAGCCTCTTCGAGGGGGAACCTACCTTTACATTAACATAAATGAACAATTCTTGGATATACAAAATAAAAGCACCTCCTTTCTATATATAGGTAGTCTAAGGGGTCATAACATAATCAGAGCCCACATAACAATAATAATGTAAGGGCACAATAATAACAATAGTGGGCTTATATGGGGCACAATAGTAACAATATGGGCACTACATGGGTACATCAATATAATAAGTGGGTTGTACTAATAACAATAAGGGGCTACACTAATAGTATAGGTGCCTAACATATTCTACAGTATATGGTTGCCTAATGAAGTTGTTGATAGTGTTGAATCTGTTGTTTAAAAGTAAGGGCTATCAATAGGGAGGCCAACATGCAAATTATCTTTCTCATAATCAGGAGAAAGCCATATCGAGTTGTGAGCCTCCATGTTGGGCTTGGAAGGTGGGTATAGGGTAAGATTCTTGGTAGCATCTCCCTTGGAAATTGTCATGTTTCTAGTTTGACATCCAATGTACACATTAGAAGTGGCCAGCCAAGGCCTGCCTAATATCAAAGGATGTCCTTCTAATTTTTCTTTAGGATTAAGAACTAGGAAATCAAATGGATATTACCAAGATTCTATAGAAACAATGATATCTTTAAGAGATAACTTTGGTTTAATTATAGATCTGTCAGCTAGTTCCAGTGTAATCAATGTTGGTTTTAGTGCATCCAATTCAAGGAGGTTTAGGCTTTAAGCGTTATGATATTAATGATAGATCCTAGATCCACCAAAGTATTCAAGAAGTTAATGCCATGCACCTGAGCTGTGACTACAGTATCTTCAGGGTCATTATATTTTGAAAAGATCTATTTTCCTAAAATCAGATTAGATAGTTTTCCCACCACATGAATAGTAGGAGGGTCCTTAGCTTTTCTTCTGGCCCTTTTAACACATAGCTCTCTAATATTTTTTGCATAAATATGCACATCCTCAATGGCTTGAAGAAGATTGATTTTAACATGAAGGTTGCGCAATTCTCCTATCAAATTAAATTCAAGATATATTGGTTGCTTCTTTATGGTCAATATTTCTGGAAACAGGGGTGAAACAAATGTAACTTTAGTTACTCTTTGGTCTCTGGTAGGTTCATCGAGTGATTTTGACCCACCATAAGTTGTAACTGTTGAATGTTTTTCAAATTGGTTATACTCTTTATTGTGTTTTTCACTCTCTTATTGTTCAACGCTTATTGGAGAGTTTTCTGTAGAAATTGTCTACCCTAACCTTAATTGAATTTCGTTACACTGCAAAGAGTGGGGACAACAATCATAATCATCATCAATTTCTACAAGTTGTACAGGTTTATTATTTGGATTTAGATTCAATTGTGCAAGAAATTGTGGATGTAGCGGTGGTGGAGTGTTTGAAGGTAGTTGGAGTGGTTGTTGTGATGATGGTTGTTACCGAGGTAATGCTCCTAATGACTGATTAATAAGACCAAAGGAGAGTTGCCAATTTTGGGGCTGTACTGGCCCTTGAGCAACCAGATTAGCCCATTGAGGAGGATATGGAACATTTTGTGGGTTTTTCCAAAGCAACCCAAAATATTGTTGATTTTTCCATGAGTGTCTAGGGAATTATTGATTTGGCCTGGATGGTAAATATGTTGGGTTTTCCAAGATGTTCTAGGATGTTGTTGACTTTTCCAAGGTGACCCAAAATATTGATGTTGGTTATATTGATTAGGGAAAACATAAAAGGGTCTTGCGCCATACCGAGAGGGAATGACTGCCATTGTCATCATTGGGCAACTAGATATGCTAATTCAGGTTCCTCCTTAGCTTCCTTAAAAACATATTTTAATCCTTGGAGAGATGGACAAGTGTCATTGGAATGTTCCTTTGCACAAATAACACATATTTCAATTGCATCCAGTGGACATTCGTATGGCCATGCTTCCGTTGACAATGAGCACAAAAAAATGTAATTCTTATTCTATCTCAGCATGCTTTTGTTTCACTTGTAAAACATCCAACTGTGTAGTCAGTGCTCTTACTATATTAGTTTTAAAATCTTCTAAAAAATTACAAATTTCTGGACAAGTGACTCCTCCGCATGCAACCTTGCTAGCTCTGCTTAAAGGATCACATATCCCATGTCTACCTCTTACGCTTCCACTGGAACACCTATTACACAGTTTAACAATATCATCATAATCTTCCTGAGAAATATCCCCCTGCCCCATTAGATTGAGTGTTTCTAACCATTCATCCTTCATTCCTCTAATTACGGAAATTTTTAGTACTTCTTTAGGAAGAGTAGTATAAGGTGACTTTTGTAAATTACTTTTTTTTTTTAACATAATTGATTGTTGGTTATATTCCAAAAAAAGATTGACGAGGCTAAGCTCCTGAATTACAAGGCATTATGCCCGGGAAGCCAAGCAGGAAAACACTATAAAGGAGACAAAATTCCTCTTTGCTCCTGTCATTTTTGACTTTTTGAAAACCTGAACAAGTATAGTTTATAATGAACTAGAATAACAAGAAGAAAAATTTGCAATGCATGCTTAATCTATGTTAATATGGCTGATTTGGTGCGTTGTAGATTCTTTAGGCTTGTTGTCGACATCAGCATTCCTTAAGCTTGAAGAGATGGTGTTGGGATAATTTCTTTTCTCCATCATAAACTTCAGAATGTTGATGGATTCCTGGGTATGGCTGCATCTCTTGGAGAGATCGTTAAATTGTTCCTAAAGTGAAGAAACTCGATGGAGGAAAAGATTGATGTTTGCCTCATGCTTCTCGCTGGAGATCCAGGTATGAATGTCAATTTTAGCATCCAACATCTTCTGGTGAGCACGGATTTGTTCCAGCTTTGCTTGCAGATCGGCATAGTGGAGACAGTCTTCGCTTCTTTCTGTTGCGAGAACACAAGCTATGAGGAGGGCTTTGCAAAGGTGTAGATCCAACAAGCCTGGGTGAAGTGAGCTTGGGGGATGAGAGAAGAAGAGGAGGGGGCTGATGGATCAGAATAGAAGAGCAGGAAGCTACCAATGGGAGGAGCAAGGAAGAAGGGAATATGCGGGAATGAGGGGAGGAGAGAACGAATAAGAAGACGGGATCGAACAAGGGGCAGATAGAGAGTAGAGAAGAAATCACGAGAAAAACATGGGGAGGGTCACGGGGGAGGAAAGGACTGGGCAAAGTAGCATGGGTGATGGGGCTGAAATGAGAAAAGCAAATCAATTTCAGAGATTTAGCTGAGTGGTCATGATTCTGATGGCTGACAAGGTGGATTTTTGCAGAGTTCAGGGCCTAACATTTCTTGAAGATGCTGCGGGAGTCTGAGCCAATTGATTTGCCACTATCCATTCTTAGCATTGAAATGAATTTGATCAAGGTAGATAGTGTTGGGATTTGACAGTATTGCAGAGGAGATTTCCTATGGGTCTGCTACATGCTCAATTTCCACAAATGTCAGCTTCATTTTTAAGAGTTTGAAGAACATGGAAGAATCAAATATCAGTCATTTGATGAGCGAGAGCTTGACATCGGTTGATGGCTTGTTGGAGAAGCACATTGGAGGCATTTCGGTTGTGGACCATAAGACTAATGATGGTTGCTGAGTCACCAAAGACCATTGCTTTGTTAATTCCCAGTTTTTGAAGTTGGATGAGCCCTTGATAAAGAGCTAGAGCTTCTGCCTTGTTGTTGGAGAGAGGGTTGAGCCCCCATTCATAAGTGATTCTGGTATCTCCAATAGTACTGTAGATGACTCCACCTGCCCTTGCTATTCCAAGGTTAGATTTGGAGGCTCCATTGAAGAAGAGATAGTGGGAGTTGCTATTGTTGAGCCAAGTTGAGAACTCCTCTTCCTTCAATCTTACTTTCCACCTATGTTTAGAAGTGTTGAGCTCGCTGCTGATGTTACTTCCACTCTAGTTTCTATTGCTTTTATCCAACAAAGAACCTATGAAGTTCCTTTCTTCAACATAGAGACCAGTGATATCAATTTGCTTTTGATTTTTAGCTGAGATGGTTTCTACAGTAAGACTCTTTGCCTATTACAAAGCTTCCTTGTGATGGTTTCTTTATCTTTGAACACCATGTGGTTTCTTGCCAACCAAATGCTCCATAGGAGGGAGTAGGGAACAGTATCCCAAAACCTTTTAACTATGTTGTTCTTCTTTTGTTGCCATGGGTAGCTCTTCTTCCAAAGGTGTAGAACTTCTCCAATGGAGTTATGGGGATCCCAGGGGAGAAGGTCGTTGAAGGATATTTCTCTCCAACAGGACGTGGTGAAGGGGCAGGCGACAAAGAGATGTTGGATGGATTCTTCAGTAGCTTGGAAGTTTGGGCATAGGGAGGGACCAATTATGCCTCTTTTCTTCGAGTTGTTAGAAGTGAGGATTTTCCCTTTTAGGAGAGCCCAAATGAAGAATTTAATTTTTGGGATGGCCTCAGACTTCCAGACAGTTTTCCAATGATTCCAAATGGGCATGGGGTGTTCGCTATTACAGATATGCTGATGGGCAGCTTGAATTGTGTAATTGAACCCCAAAGGATCCCATCGAAAGCTGTTGATATCATTTTTTTTTAATAGGAGCGATGTTATGGAGGTGACCTTGGAGAATAGCAAAACTCACCTTGAGGTCTATGGGAATGGCTTCAAAATTCCATCCCTTCCAGATCTGAATTTGGGTATCCCATTGGGAGATCTGATCTATATAATGAAGCCCTATGTTGTCAAAGAAGGAGATAATTTGATCAGTTCTAGGTTGCCTGCTGTAGGCTGTTGTCCCATAATTTTGTCTGCTCTGATTTTGATATTGGTGTCACCCCTAGGAACTTTAGAGATGTTTTGGGCTAGAAAGGGGATTGCTTTCTTGCAAAATCTCCAGATTTTAGAGAAACCTCTATTGGGGATATCGCTATCCAAAAGGTATTGTCTTGGAAAATTTAGATATTTGGCCTCCAACACTCTTTTCCACCAAGCTGAATGGTTGCTGATGAATCTCCAAATGATCTTGCCACCAAAAGTCAAATTTAGGAACTTGGGAGATCTAATTCCTAGTCCTCCACGATCGTGGGTTTGAATGACCTGCTTCCAACTAACAAGATTGAAATTCTTTTTTTCATTTTTCCCCCCTTGCCAAAGGAAGTGGTGGAGAATGATTTCCATTTTATGATGGAAAATGGGAGGTGCTTGCAGAAGCGTAAATTGGTATAAGGGAAGAGAAGATAGACTTGTTTTCAGAAGAACAAGGCGACCTGTTGGATTGAGCCATGTGGAACCCCATTGTTGTACTTTCCTTTTCTTTTTATCTATGATGGTATCCCACACTTCAATTTTCAGAGGACCAGCACTCACTGGCATGCCTAGATAAGTGAAGTGCTCCCAATCTAAATTGCAAGGGACCCCAAAGGTGTTGGCGATGTTATGAAGGACTTGAGTTGTAGTGTTCCAGCCATAGATGCAACTTTTGAGTTGATTAACCATACCTCCTGAGTAGCTCATGTATTTTTCCAAGAGGGCTTTGAAGCAGCGGGCTATAATGTTGGAAGCTCTTCCTATTAACAAAGTACCATCAACAAATTGAGAGTGATTTATGTTTTTGACCCAAATCTCGAATTTAATGCCAGTAATGAGACCGACCCTTGGATTGTGGTCCAAAGCTTTACTAAAGGATTCAACCATCAAGATGAGCAGATAAGGAGAGAGGGGGCAGCCTTGTCTTAGCCCTCGAGAAGATTGGAAGGAAGGTCCAAGTCTGTCGTTAACAAGAGGAGAAATCCAAGGGCCAAAAATGCAAGCTTTGATGAGATCAAGGAAGGGCACAAAAAATCCCATTTTCTTTAGAACAACGATGAGGAAGGAATTCCTGACTCTGTCGAAGGCATTGGCCAGGTCTAATTTTAGAATAAAACTTTTTTCATTTCTAGATTTGCTGGAATGAATAGCTTCTTGAATGAGGAGGATAGAGTCGGAGATTTGCCTATTGGCCAGGAATCCTCCTTGGATTTCAGAGATGATTGAAGGGAGAAGAGGTTTGAGGCAAGTGGCAAGGATTTTGGGCAGGATTTTGTAAGAGGAATTGCAAAGAGAAATGGGTCGAAATCAGGAGAAAGATGAGGGGTGGTTCTCTTTGGGAAGAAGGGCAAGATGGGTGGGATTAGTGAAACCTCCAATTTTGCCCTTACGCTGAATCCATTTTATCATTTTGAGTAGATCTTTTTTAATTGTTCCCCAGTAAGCTCTGTAGAAGCATATTGGGAAGCCATCTGGTCCAGGAGCTTTTTCCGATTGGAGAGTCCAGATAGCTTCTCTTATTTCTTCTTCTTCAATCTCCTTGACCAAGCTATCATTTATTTCCTTGCTGATCCCAGTAAGGAGATATTGCAACAAATCTGAATAATCTTCCTCCTCTTTCGTTTCTATTAGGAGAGCACCGTAATGATCTAAAGCTGCCTTTTTAATAGCACCTTGAGTGGTTTGAATATTTCCTTCTCCATCAATGATAGATGTAACATTGTTCCTAATTTTCTGAACCGTAGCCTGCTTATGAAAGAAAGCAGAGTTTTTATCTCCTCCTTGCAGCCATAGCTGCCTAGATTATATTCTCCATTTCCGCTCCTCCTCTCTGTTGGCGCAATAAAGTTGGAAATAAAATTCACTTTCATGTTCCTTGTCTCCCTGCAAAAGTCCTCGTTCCTCTATTATGTTGTGAATGTTTTCCAGTTTGGTTTTTATTTCTTGTCTTTCTTTCTCAGGCTCCGTGTAGCAGTTTTTTGCCCAATCCTTTAAGGCGTATTTAGTCCTTTTTAGCTTATTTCCCCATATGTACCCCGATGATCCTTCTATGTGCTGACACCAAGCTCTTTGAATGATTTCTTTGGCAGCTGGGATGTTGTTCCACATGGGGTTGTATTTGAAGGGGATGGGCCCTAAGGGGCAGTGGGCTTCGAGGACAAGAGTAGTGGGATAGTGATTAGAAGTAGAGAAGGAAAGGATGGTGGCGTAGGCAGTAGAAAAGGAGGAGAGAAACATGACATTCACCATAATTCTATCCAGCCTCTCCATGATATTTCCTTTGCCCAACATGCGATTGCTCCAGGTTAACCTTCGATTTTTTGGGAAAATGTTAATAAGATTGTGATCCTGCATGATGGTCTCCAACTGCGTTTTGTAGGGATCTGGATTGAAGCATCATCCTCTTTTCTCATTTGAATGTAGAATGAGATTGAGGTCTCCCCCAAGACTGATACTGTTGTTTTCTTCTTCATCTATATTTGCTTTGAGGGCAGCCCAACACTGCTCTTTATCTCTATAATGGTTTTGTGCATAGATGTTATAAATGACTATCCTTTGGTTGTCTCTAATGTTCTCTAGAATGGTCTTTATCCAATGTTGGCTGACTGTGTCTGTTATGAGATTCCATATGCTGTGATTCCATACAGTTGCGATTCCCCCGGAAGCACCCCTTGATTCACAAATGCTACCAATGTACTGCTTTTATTGACCAATGATTCCTTTCATTTCTTGTTGTCCTTGTTTTGTTTCTTGTACCAAAAGAATTCCAGGTTTCTCCCGATTTATAAGATCTTTTAAGGCAACTATTTTGGAGGGGTGCCCTACTCCCCTACTATTCCAGGAGAAAACTTTCATCATTGAGTATGACGGGTATAGAGAGTTGCTTACCCTCCTTGCTCCTTGTGTACTGTTTCTTTTTTGTATTATCCCAAGATATATGACTCTATGGGGTTTTGAGTGCCAATGGTGATATCCTTTGGAGTGTTTTCATCTCTCTGCTGCTTGGCAGACTTCCTTCCTGGGCCATGATTTTTTTGTGTGTCCAAAGCTGCTCCATGCTCTTTCAAAGTGCTCCTGGTAAGTCTAGATGAGGGCGGATCTTGGGATAGGGAAGAGGAGATAAGCAGGGGGGATCAGATGCACTAGCTTAGGGCAAGGGGGGGATTATCTTTAGGGGGGACAGGACAGAGAAAGGATTAGAAGATGAAGGAGGAGGAGGAGGATGGGGTGAGGGAAGGGAGGAGTTAGAGGGGGAAGAGGAGGAGGGAAAAGAAGGATTATGAATGGGAGGATTAGAGACAGGGGGTGTTTTGGAGATGGGGGATGCCTTCTTTTTCTTGACTGTTTCCTATTGCTCATCCTGTGAAACATTCTCTACATCAACTAATTTAGTACAGCGGTTGGCAAAGTGGCCATATTCATGACATACCTTGCATTTGAACGGGATCTATTTGTAGTCCACTTGCTGGATATGAGTCCAATCGTCCACTTTGAGCTTGATGGCCTCAGGAAGACCTTTGCCTAGATCAACTTCTACGCATATGCGAGCACAAGCTTGCATATTATCTTTCGGCTCACTACAATCAATGATTCTTCCAACAACATTCATGATAGCTTGAACCGATTCGTCTCCCCAACAGTGGAGGGGAAGGTGAGGGAGCTGAACCCCGAGCTGGAACAGCATTCGAAACATCTAGCTCGAGATCGAAATTCGAAGTCCATTTGTTAAGGTATAGGCCTCTGGATTCCATATAATATGGACCATTTCTGAAGATTAGATCTTTGTCTTCTCTTGACTCGAAATGGAAGGTGAAATACCCTTTCCCACAGAATCGAATGGAGGTTTTGCCTTGAATATTATCAGCCCAGTTTCATTCTACCCATCTCTGCACTGTCTTTGGAGATGGCTAGAGACCAGTAAATTGTCCAATGAGACCTCGATCAGCTAAAGAAAGGGCGGCCATTCGAGGTAGAGCTGGAGGCAAATTGACTTCTTGTAGGACATCAAGCCTCTTCACAAATTTGGAGATTGTTAGGCGTGGTCGTTGAGGAGGTAATGACTTAACCAGAGCAGAGAAGGCCTGCTGGGCGGCTGCCACCTCCAGTGAAGCTTCTGAAGGGGCCATGGCTGAGAGCTGAAGGCCAAGGCAAGTTCAGAGATGGCTTGACCTAGCGAGAGCAGGGTGCGCGTGCTGTCAAGGGCAAGATCCCAACAAACCTTCGAGTTGACTTTTGTAAATTACTATGAAACCTCTCTATATATTATTCCAAAGGTCCATCTTCTTTATAAGTAATTTTAAATATCTCTTCTTTTAAATCCATGGATCAACAATAATCCTGGTATTTAGTGAGAAAGGCTTGTTTCATTCCATCCCAAGAATTAATAGTGCCACCTCCTAATCCCATAAACCATCGTAGAGTTGTTGCCTTCAAAGTTGAAGGAAATAACTTCAATTTCTGGGGATCAATGGTGTAGTCATAACCTCAACACAAAACATCAAATTCAAATAAAAATGCATCTAGGTATTCTGAGGCCAACCCATGAAAGTTAGGAAGGCCTTGGAGGGGAATAACTTTCATGGGTGTATTTGCTTGAGGATCAACAATAGGAAACTCTATTGTTGAAGTTTGTGTACCTGACACTTGCCCTGCCATTTGGTAAAAAAATCTACTAGTACCCCCCAGGGATTCCAAAATCAGGGGGTACTAACTAAAAAAGGTTGGTTTGATGATGAGATTATGAACCCTGTCTAGGCCTTACGACACTAGTCAAGTCAGGAATTTTGACTCCTTTTTTATAACGGGTGTTATAGGTGACTCTTGTTAAGAAGGTTGAAGATGTGGATCACTCATTTCACCTCTCCCTTCTTTTAAATTGCAAGAGTACCCCTCACTCTTTTCAAGAGGATCAAGATGCTTGTCTGATGAGGCTTGAAAACTCTTCTCATATCTAACAGTTTTATCATGAATCTCAGCTTCAGCAACCGCAAAGGATTTTGCTATAGGAGGGGTAATAACAGTATAGCCCTTCTTAGATATCAATTGGGGTCCTACCAAAGATTGAGACTCTGCTCTTCAAATGATTTCGTCTATAAAGTTCATTCATCTAAGATCAGCTTGACCTTGGAAAAATGTAAACTATCAAAAGGGAATTGTACTGAGTACCCATTTTTTTGAGGTAGCAAAAAATAATCCAATTTTGAAAAGTGTTGATTCAGAATACACCCTTTTTTTAGCATATTTTTGACACTTACAAAAAAAATTATGTATCAAGTATGAACATTTTTTTAAAATGTTTGTGATTTTCATGCTAATTTTAAAAAGTGTTGATGCAACAGCAATACCTTTTTTTAGAGGGCTTATTTTTTACACCTTAAATTTTCTCATGTATTAAGTGTGGATAATTATTTTTAAATGTTGGTGATTTTCATGAGGAGTTTGAAAAAATCAACATTTTTTAAGGTATATTTTTTAGACTTTAAATTTTCTTATGTCCTAAGTATGCACATTTGTTTTTTATATGTTGATTATTTAACCATTTTTCAAGTTGTTTTCTTTTTCTTTTGGTTTTTCCTTTTAAGATGTTTGTTTTTTAAGGGTTTTCCAAACAAGTATTTTTCGTTTTTCTTTGCAATGTTTTTTATTGTAAAATATTTAATTTCTTTTACAAAGTTAAAAAAATAATAACATTCATATTTTGAGGTTTAGATTTTTTATATATTTATATATCGTTGATTAATACTCCAATACACAAAATAATTGTCACTAAAAAACAATAATTTTAAACACTCGATAAAAAATACACATTTTGCATATATATATAATTAAAAAATATGTATTTCAGGACCTTTTTGCTAAAAATGACATGTTAAATAATTTTTTTTCATTAAAAAATAGAAAGATTTTTTTTTTTTAGATAAATAGAAAATTTTATGAATTTTATATCCAAAGATGATGACATTTGAAGTTTTCTTTTCCAAAAAAAAATGATTTAGATAAGTTTAAAGTAAAAATAAAAAAAGAAATGTTAAAAAAATAAAGGCATTAAATTTATAAAAAAAGCATTAGAATAAAATAAAACATTAAAACTTTTATTTTTGAAAAAAAAAAAGATATTAAACTAAATTAACAAAATAAAATAATAATAATAATAATTTGAGGCCTCACGGGCCCTTGGTGGGGCAAGGGCAATGGGCCTTGGACGAGGCAAGGGAATCACCCTTGCCCTGCCCAGGGCACGTGGGGAAGCTGGGCTGGGAGGGAGGAGGAGCATTTAAAAAATAAACTATTGTTGGTATAATGATTCTTTCATTTAAGTGTTCATTTTTAAAGTTTTTTTAGTCATAAATATTTTCCATAATGCCATGGTTGAAACATGTTGAAAACTTAAGGTTTTTTGTAGTCATGATCTTCGGTTTTAATTCCATGTTTGAAAAATTGTCAAAATTTTAAAGTTTTTCTAAGTCATAATATTTGATCTTTAATGCTATGATTGACAACAATTATAAGTATTTTTTCTTAACAACATGGCTGAAAATTGTTGGAAATTTAAGGCTTTTCAGAGGCATGATGTTTTTATCTTTAATATCACGCTTGAAAATCGTTGGAATTTCAAGTCTTTTTAGAGATGTGATATTTTATCTTTAATGTCATGCCTGAAAATCATTGGAATTTTAAGGTTTTTCAAAGTCATGATATTTTATCTTTAACGTCATTATTAAGAAATGTTGAAAGTTTACCCCGAAAAAAAAAAAGGACATTTTTCCAACATCAAGTTTTTTCATTTTAAGGGTGTTTTTTGCACAAAAAAATTGGTTTTTATTGGCTTCAATTTTCTAAAAATGTTGAAAATTTACCTCGAAAAAAAAAATATTATTCCAGCATCAACACTTTTCGCTTTCAAGTTGTTTTTCATGTTTTTTGGGGGTTTTTTTTGCTAGAGTTCTCATTTCGAGTTTATAGTTCTTGTTTGATAATTTACATTGTTTTGGTTTTTAGTGCTTGTTGAAGCAAATTTTGGATCTATTTATATCTGATTCTTACCTCTAGTTTTATTCCTCGTCATTCATGCTAAATGACCTGAAACTGATGACGAAGGGCAGACACCACCATAATTAGTTTACTAGGGTGCATGTGTAGGTTCTTACCTTCCATCTTCAGTATCCAACCCCCAGGGAATCAGGTATGCATCTACAGCCAAATATGTGTACCATAACGCTCTCTTTTGACAACATTCGTGACAACAGTGCTAAAATGTTGGTTTCCTAAATTATTTTAAGATAACAATCAAGTGTCAACATTAATATCAACCCGAGGGTTCGTCTTTTCTTCCAAGGTAATCGACAAGATGTATGCAAGAGATTACTAGCAGCTAACTCTGGGCTTAAAATGATCTATTTTCCAACCCAATAATAGAAATTACTTAACCAATTAAATCAATTCTTGCTTGAAGAATTATTATTTAATATCACAGCAAATTAAGATCCTCATCAAAAGAAACTCACAATTATTCATTCTAAAAATGAGATTATTCTAATCTTTCATGTAATAATTATACGCCTATCTAAATGGAAATCAAGCTTCAGAAACAAGAATTGAAAATAACTATCATAACTAAAGAAACAATAAGCATCAACTAAGGAAACAACAATTTTAACATCAATTAAATATCATTTTCATAAGAAACAACAAGCGTAATTAACTACTTCCTAATTATATAAATCAAACGAAGTATAAGAAACAATGTCAATCAATTAACTAAAAGAAAATGATAAGCAATTTTCATAAAACTAATAATACAGATTGAAAGACAATACTTTGTCTAGTAAGCAGGCCCAAGTAACACTTCCTCCCACATTTACCCACTACGAAAAACTCTCCAAGGTTAACATGAGTTGAGTGTCACTTTGACATGACCCAACCTCCAAGTTCCAGTTATGGAAGTGTGGCCAACTAACTGACAATTTATAGTCATCCCTTAGGGACTACATACCGCTTAAGAGCCTACAAACCACCCTAGGTGATCAATCCTTGAGCTAGAACTCTTTTTCACAAGATAAACTCACCAACCACACCCATAACACTGGATCCATGTGGTTGGGAGGATATAATCGCACACATAGGCCTAGCTGCCAGCGGTTATGACCCAAACTCCTCAATTCAGTGTATGCAATCACGAAATCTATGCCACTTTTTCAGGAAGGCCTCCATACCACTACCCAAAACTGCTAGTAACTTTCTAGAATCATGAATAACATGATAGGAATTCTAAAAAATCAAAATTTGAGCAAGATCTTGACCAATGCATGGCTAATGCAATATAGATATTTTGTCAAACATATTACAAACATATAAGTTACAAGTCATGAATGCATATATGATCAAAAACTTCTAAACTTCATCTGAAAATCATGAAGAAGGCTCAATTCTCTCTCAAGCTAGCTGAAACAACACTTGCTAGCCCATGCATTCATCAACCATTCAATAACTAATCAAATCATGAGAGAGATCCATAGTAAGAGCACTTCATTTAATCAAGCATTTAAGAAACATACAACCATAATAGAAACCATGAAAAATTAACCATAAGATCACCATAATAACAGTACAAGTGCTCATAGATCACAAAAGAAAAAGAACTCACATTAACAAATGAAAAGGCCAACCATGTAAGGGAATTCCATGTACCACACGACCATAGATTAGGTTGAACCAAATCTCTCTTTCAGCCAATCACCCCTACACCATATTCCAAGAATGATTGTGGTATCGTATGGGTTAAGTCAAAATAACACCAACTAGGGCTTCTAGAGGCCACACCACCTCAACTCGTAACCATAGTGATTTCACCTAATTAGTCCAGAAATCACTAATACCAAATCAAATTGGTCTCTATCCAAGTTTTCAAGGACTCCACAAACTAGTAACTTAACCCACAGCCTCCAGGGAACCCAATTTGTTTCAAGGCTCTAAATTTTTTGTCCCAACCCACAGGCTCCAAGGACTAGTAACTCAACCCATAGCCTCCAAGGAACCCAAGTTGTTTCAGGGCTCTAGACCATTTGTTAAGTAATCTCCTCTACCCTGATGCCGCTGACATACTTCACAACTTTCGACTAGATATTTTCTTTTCCCTTGAGACTGAATATTGTCATCTTGGCTTTCATATTTTCTGAATAATCACGAAATACGAAAACTTCTTCATCCCAAGTAGCCATGCTTATGCATCCTCTAGTTTCTTCACATCCCCATCAAAAGTAGGAGGCTTGGATTTCTTGAATTCTTCTGGAAAGTACTACTTCTCACTGCTCCTATAATGATGCTAGCGATAATGATGATGATGTATCTCAAAACTGGAGCATGAATAAAATCTATGAGTGTTAGCTTGCTTGCCAGGTGTATCCAAAGATCTTCCATATTTGACTGTGTCAATAATGTCCAACCTATATCATGTTCTAGACATGTTTCCATATGCCCCATTAGTCTTTTCATCATGTCCATGACTAATCCTCGACTATCCCTACTTCTACAAATCTAAAAGGCTCTGAAGGAGGGCTACATTAACCTCTACTTTCTTTTCTTGAGCTCTGGAAAGCCTTTCTTGTGCCTTAATCAACCTGCTATTATCTACCTTAAAATTTCTAATTTATGCCTTTAAACTTCTTAGTGTATCTGCTACATCAAGAGAGTACTCTTCACCTTGCTACTCAATTGACCTATCCCATTCCATTGAATTCACATCAGGCCTGTAAGGGGAGTCATGTGAATTGTAGTCCATCATTCTTCTTTTCATATTTGATCTTCTATTTCTTGCAAACATGTCATGTTATATAAACCAAATAGAAACATAATCAAAACCATACCTTAGTGTATTTCAAGGGAGGTTATCACATCTGCACAAGTCAATCCATATTAGCATGATATAGATACATAACATCATAAACATGTCAACATCATGCATGATAAAACAAAACTACAATAATGTCCACATGCATAATAACCATAACCATCACAATGCATGTTATTATGCATGCATTTTGCCCATTCAATCTAAATGTTTGAACCGAGAAACTCTGATACCACCTTATAATACCTTCTCCCACATTTAGCTACTTTGACAAACTCTCCAGGGTAAACATGAGATGAGTGTCATTATTACATGACCTGACCTCCATGTTCTAGTTATGTAAGTGATACCAACTAACCTACAACTTACAACCATCCCTCAAGGATTACATACCACTTAGGAGCTAGAAAACCACCCCAGGTGATCAATCCCTAAGCTGGAACACCTTTTCACAAGAGAAAATCCCCAACCTCACCCATAACATTGCATGCATGATGTTGGGAGGCTATAACTACATGCATATGGATGGCTTCCAGCGGTTATGGCCCAAATTCCTTAGTTCAATGCATGTAGTCGCAAGACCTATGCAACTTTTTCATGCAAGCCTCAAGGCCACTACCCAGAACTTCTTGTAACTTTCCAGAATCGTGAATAACATGATAACAATGCTAAACAATCAAAAATTGAGAAATATCTTGATTAATGCATGCCTAATGCAAGATATATATTTCATTAAACATATGGAAAACATATAAGCTACAAGTCACGAATTCATATTTAACCATAAACTTTTGAACTTAATCTAAAAATCACCAAGAATGCTTAATTTCCTCTCAATATAGCTACTACAACACTTGTTAACCCATGCATTCATCAGGAATTCAATAACTAATCAAATCACGAGAGAGATCCATAGTAAGAACACTTAATTTAATCAAGAATATAACCAACGTATAACCATAATAGAAACCATGACAATCAACTATAAAATCAATGTAATAAATGGTACAAGTGCTCATAGATCACAATAGAAAAATAGGTCATATTAACATATGAAAAGGCTAACCAAGTCAAAGACTTCCACATACCATGCTACCATAGATTGGGATGAACCAAATCTCTCTTTCATCCAATCACCCCCATGCCATATTCGAAGCATGAATGTGGGATCATATGGGTTAAACCAAAATAAAACCAACCAGGGCTTCCAAAGGCCACACCACCTCAACCCTCAAACAAAATTATTTCACCTAACCAGTACATAAATCACTAATACCAACCCAGATTGGTCTCTATCCAAGTTTTCTAGGGATCTAAGAACTAATAACTCAACCCACAGCCTCCAGGGAACCCAAGTTGGTTCAGGACTCCAGAGCATTTTTCTTAACCTGCGAGCTTCAGGGACTAGTAACTCAACCCACAACCTTAAGGGAACCTAAGTTGTTTCAAGGGTCCATAGCTTTTGTTCTAACCCACAACCATAGGAAACCTAAAAACCAATCAGAAAATCCAAGTGGGGAAATCCACTACACCATGGTTATCTAGGAAATGGCAAGGCAAGGCTGAAACCACTGTCAATATAGGCAAATATCCACGTGAATTACATCACATAACCAAGGAATCACATGCATATGCCATGCATCAAAAAAAAATCAAGGAAATAACACATGCAACTTGTTACCTACAAAGTATCCCTATTATAGTTATTGATCCAACCTTCTCTTCTACTTGTTTTTCTTTGCTTGCTTTCTCCAAATCCAAGTGAATGCTAGAATGCTCCAAAGATGCTCTAAGAATTATCTAAGTGTGCAAGCATATTAGAGAACGAACAAGAGCTCAACTCAAAAGTGTCAAAAGCTAGCAACTAACTCTTTAATGTGGTTTTATCATTGATGTCTCCTTTTTCTTCATTTTCCTTCATTTTCCCTTGCATGCAAATTTGTGTCTCTTCACTTTCATTTTCTCCTATTTTCCTTCATTTTCATAATTAAATGCCATTTATTGCTTCTTTTCATTTTCCAATTTCCATATCCTTTCTTACCATAAGTGATGCCCACTTTAACATTTACTCACCATTTATCTTCGAATACATGTCCCATGGACTTGGTCTTATTTATTTACATGGAAAATCAACTAAGGGTTGTTACAAACCCCTTCCCCTTGGGGGAACACAGCACTCGGTACCCTTATGACCAACAAAACATACTACTTATGGACCTATAAACACAACTCGATGCATTATTTACAACATACTTCTTATTGGAGCTTTATAACACAACTCATTGTAGTATTTACAATACACTTATGCAAAAATAAATATAAACCAAACACATATGCTCAACCAAAAAATAAAGAAGGATACAAAGCCCACATCTAATCAACCATCTCCCATGTAGCTTCATTCAACCCAAAGTGCTTCCACTACACTTTAACTTGCTTTATTGCTATGTTTTGGAGTGAGTTGTTTCCGCTACAAAATGCACTGTGGCTCTGGCTAGGACTCTCCCTTTGGTTCCACCTGCAATATAGACCAATCAATCACACGATTAACATCCTAAACATATCTCCTAAACATGGAAAACATCATGGACTTTCACTGTTGACGATAATGCAAGTCGGTAGGCATTCCAATCCTCTCAAGGATCTCAAAAGGCCCATATACCGAGGTGTCAGCTTGGCACATGGCCCAATCCTCAAGGAGATCCTCTTGGGATTTATGTGCAAGGACACATGCTCTCCATCCTGAAACTCGTTGAATTATTTATATTTATCCACATAACTTTTTTGCATATTTTGTGTTTCCTTTAAATTCCTCTTAATAACTTACATCTCCTGCTCCATCTCAACCAACATATCCAGTCCAATCAGTAGCACGTTCACTGGATTACTCCAGCTAATATGGGTATTACAACTCCACCCATAGAGAGTTTCAAATGGACTCATCTTTAAGGATTCCTGATACCCATTATTATATGCAAACTCCATCAGCGGAAGATACTCCTCCCACTTCCGATGTTGATGCATGACATACATTCTCAACATATCCTCAAGAATCTTGTTAACCATATATGTATTTCCATTGGTTTTCAGATGATAAGATATACTAAAAGATAAATCTCTCCTTAAGCCTACAAAAAAGTCCTTCAAAAACCTAAAAGTGAACTTGGCATCTATCTCTGATATAATCTTCTTGGGAGCACCATGCAACCTCACTATCTCCTTGATGAAGATTTGAGCTAACTCACTAGCTAAATTAGTAGACTTCACTGCAATGAAGTGAGCTACCTTACTCAACCTGTCAACCTCAACCATGATGGAACCATGCTTCCTCGATGTCCTCGGCAACCATGTAATGAAGTATATGGAAATGACCTCCAATTTCCATTATGCAATCATAATAGGCTGCAACAAACCAGTTGGGTTCTTACACACTACTTTCACCTGCTTATAGTCCAAACATATTACAGCAAACTCAACCACCTCTCTCTTCAAGTTCAACCAATCATGGAAATTCTTAACAACTATCAAGGTCTTTTGATATCCTGGGTGGATTGAATACAACTTTACATGAAACTCACTCAAGATAAGCTTCTTGAGCTCACTACTATCTAGCACATAAATCCTATTCATGAATCTTACCAAGCCATTTTCCATGAGGTGATACTCCTCATCCCTATCACCTTCACCTTGCTGCTACAATCTCTGCTTCAGTTTCTGGTACCTCTCATCATGTTGCTCTACACGCAAGATCCACTCCTGTAAATCTATCCCACAAGAACTCACAACTGAAATTATATGATTCGCCCGCACTCTCATACTGAGAACATATGCAACCCTGTTCTCCTTGCCTTTGATGTACCGTATATCAAAGTCATACTCACTGAGGGTAGCCAACCATATAGCTTTCCTGGCATTCAGATTGGTTTGGTCAAACAAATACCTCAGTCCACTATGATCACTCATCAAGATGAACCTCCTGACGAGAAGATAATGTCTCCACATCTTCAATTCATGAGTGATAGTTGCGAACTCAAGATCATGAGTCACATAGTTATCCTCATGCCCATTCAACTTCCTTGACTCATAGCATACCACCTTCCCTTCTTACATTAGGACTGCACCAAGTCCTTCCTTGCAATCATCTATACAAACCACAAACTGCTTCTCAAGATTTGCAATCTTCAATACTGGAGAATTTGTAAGAAAATGCTTCAACTACTCAAATCTAATTGTACATTATTCAGTTCATTCAAACTTATTCCCTTGCCTTTGCAAAGATGTAATATGATAGCCAATTCATGAGAATTTCTTGATGAACCTCCTGTAATAACCTACTAGTCCCATGAGTTTTCTGACCTCATCCACATTCTTAAAAATTGGCCACTCCATGATAGCTTTAATATTTTATGGGCCCATCGTTATTCCCTCCTTGGAAATAACATGTCCCAAGTAGTGAATATGAGACTAAAAGAAACTCCACTTTTTGATCTTAGCATATAGTTGATGCTCTCTCAACAATATCAACATTGCTGCTAGGTGTGGTGCATGCTCTTCCTCATTCTTGGAATATACCAATATTTCATCAACAAATACTATCACAAACTTGTCCAAATAAGGACACAACACACTCTTCATTAGACACATGAAAGTGGCTAGAGCATTAGTAAGACAAATCGGAACCACCACAAACTCATAATTCCCATACCTGGTACAGAATATGGTCTTGTAGACATCTTCTTCTTTGATGTACACCTGATGATATCCTAATCTAAAATCAATCTTTGAGAACACTATTGCTCCCTTCAACTGATCAAACAAGCCATCAATTTGTGGCAATGGATACATGTTCTTGATAGTCACCTTAATCAAATGTCATTAATCAATTCACAATCTGAGAGTACCATCCATCTTCTTTACAAACAACATTGGTGCACCCCAAGGTGACACCCTTGGCATTATATATCCTTTATCAAGCATCTCCTTAAGCTGTAACTTCAATTCCACCAACTCTAGAGTACTCATATTGTATGGTGCCTTAGATGTTGGTGTTTCTCCCTACATCAAATCAACAGAAAATTTCACTCCCCTATGAGGAGGAAACTATGAAATATCTACTGGAAACACATCCTGAAACTAATGCAAAATAGGATACCTCTTCAAGACTTCATCATCCTCAACATCCTTCTCTTTGTCACTAGAAATATGAACTCCAAACAATACACATATTTTCCAGCAACTATGTTTTACCTACATATATGTAACCATTTTCATGGATATATGCTTATTCTTTCCTCGCAAGATTTTCCTTTCCCCATCATCATCTAGGCACTCAATAGCCTTATCATAGCAATCCACTTTAGTCCTATGAGTTAACTATGAATCCATGCGAAAAGCATATTATATGATCCAACTGAACCACTTTTAGACATGTTGATATAGGCATACCATTCAACTCAAATGCACAAGATCTCACCCAATGATGAACTCTTCTCTTGGTCCATGTAGTCAACTACACCATCCAAGATTATACATGCACTTATTTATTTAAGCAACACTTATCCACCAATTCAGGACTAATATAACTATAATTAGTTCCAAGGTCAATCAAAATCGAAAAAACTTTATCATGAAGCTTACATTTGATCTCAGTAATGGGTGCCTAATGATCATCCTGCCTGTTATCCACCATTGCATACATCTGAGGAATACTCTTCACAACATCTCCAACTGCCTGTACCTCCTAATCGCTGTAAATCTAACGCCTGCCACCCTGATGTGATGGGAACTCACTCCGATTATGCTCTCCACCATAATTCCAACACCTCAAAGGCTTCCTACCATCACCCTTATTCTGGTCCTCAGGCTCAAATCCATGTCCGTTTTCAAGTGCATTGAACTTCTTATACGATGCTACATTCTCCTTGTCACCTGCATCCTAAGGTCTTCCTCAATTCTTATCCCACTTCCCTTTAGTCTTCTCTTTAATTCTCCAATCCTGCTTAGGCTCATACTTGCGTTGAGACTACTCATAAGAATGCTTTAGCTTCCCGATGACTTCCTCCAATGACCAAAGCTCATCATACTCAATCCAATCTTTAAATTCTAAAGGAAATCCATTGATGAACCTTTGGACCTTTGTCTTCTCATCCTTGAGGTAGGGAACATACCTCAACAACTCCAAAAACTTAGTTGTGTACTCTTCATATGTCATGGAACCCATCTTCAACTCATAAAACTCCTTGGCCTTTCTATCATAATATCTCTCTGGCAAATACTTCTTCCTAAATAGTATTTTAAACTCATGCCAACTAGGCTCATCTACCCTAATGCCTCTAACATGCTTCACATCTTCCCACTAGATATTTTCTTTTCCCTTGATATTGAAGATCGCTATCTTGCCTTTCATATTCTATGAATAATCATGCCATCTAAAGAACTTCTTCATTCCAAGTAGCCATGCTTATGCATCCTCTGGTTTCTTCACATCCCCATCAAAAGTAAGAGGATTGGTTTTTTTGAATTCTTCTAGAAATTATTGCTTCTCACTCCTCCTATAAGTATGCTGGTGGTAATGATGATGATGTACCTTAGAACTAGTGCTAGCATAAAATCTATGAGTGTTATCCCACCTGTCAAGTGTATCCAAAGATCTGCCACCTCTTACTATGTCATCCATGTCCAACCTGTATCATGTTCGAGACCTATTGCCATATGCCTCATTAGCCTTTTCCTCCTATCCATGACTGATCCTTAGTTGTCCCTACTTCTACAAATCCAAAAGGCTCTAAAGAATGGTTGCTTTAACCTATGCTTTCTTTTATTGAGCTCTAGAAAGCCTTTCCTATGCCTCAATAAACATGCTATTATCTACCTTACAAATTATGATTTATGCCTTTAAAATTCTTAGTGTATTTGTTATATCAGGAGAGTAATCTTCTCCTTGTTGTTCAACTGGCCTATCCCATTTCATTTAATTCACTTCATGTTTGTAAGGGGATTCATGTGAATTGTAGTCCACCATTTTGCTCTTCATCTCTGATCTTCTATTTCCTGCAAACATGTCTTGTTAGATAAACCAAATAGAAACATAATCAAAATCATACCTTAGTGTATTTCAAGGGAGGTTATCACATATGCACAAGCCAATCCACATTACCATGATATAGTTACATAATGACATCAACATATTAACATCATGCATGATAACACAGAATTGCAATGATGACCACATGCATAATAACCATAACCATCATAATGCATCTTATTATGCATGCATTTAGCCCATCCAGTCCAAGTGTTTGAACCTGGAAGCTCTGATACCACCCTATAATGCCTCCTCCCACATTTACCCACTTTGACAAAATCTCCAGGGTAAACATGAGCTAGGTGTCATTATGACATGACCTGACCTCCAAGTTTGAGTTATAGAAGTGAGGTCGACTAATCAACAACTTACAACCATCCCTCGGAGACTAAAGACCACTTAGGAGCCTGCAAACCACCCCAAGTGATCAATTCCTGAGATGGAACTCCTTTTCACAAGAAAACTCCCCAACCACACCCATAACATTGCATGCATGTTGTTGGGAGGCTATAACCACATGCATAGGTTGTTGAAAATAGCAACAAGAAATGCTAAATATAGAAGTGCTAAAAATAGCATTTCTATAAATAGCATTTCGGGATACATTCCAATTTTAGTTAGTCCCTTAACTAAAATTGAGAATAAAATTTGAATTTGATCTTAGCAGTTGTTTGAAAAATAATTAATTAATTCATCTTGAGTTAATTAGTTGGAGAAAATCAAACATGAAGTCTATTGTGAAGACATGCAACAGTTATCCCTTTGATTGAGGAAGTTATCCCTTAATTAAGGAGATCAAGATGAGTTGTACTTTGAGTTGTAATTAGTTAGCTTAGTTAATTGAGTTAAGTCCAGTTAGATTATTTCCAACAGTTTGTGGAACTGATTGTGAATTCAATTAGTTAATGCATGCATGCATATAACTAGTGTACTTCACATAACTGCATATTCACTCATAAATAACTCATGCATGTCATTTCAGTCAGAGACCCAATTGAGATCAGAGGATGGGACAATGTACTATCAATTGCAGGAATATTCCCGTGAGGATATCTCTTGCATGTAGAAGGAATTCATTCCTTGAGGATTGTGCAGTTATTTTTGAGTTTGGAGAGTTGTGTGAGAGGTGAATTCACACAAGTGGCAGCCAGAGGACCCAGGAGAAACTGCTCAAGGAAATAGGAGGCTTGGAGGACTGAAGGAAGGCATATGTTGTGTCTATTCAGTATATGAGCAGCATTGAGATATTGTACTGAGAGCTGGATAGCTTGTGAGCTAAAGCTTTGTGTAATCCGGAGATATTTCCACTTGTATGATAATACAGAGATTGGGGTTTTTAGCTGAGGCTTTCCCCAGAGTATTCTTTTGCATTCATGTGTGATTGTTTCTTCTTCCTCTGTTATATATGTTTTATTTGATCTTTCTCAAAATCGATTAAGCTTCCGCAAGTTTGTTTGTAGAAGTAGATCAAGTATTTTGCTTTAGTATATTGCATTATCAGGTGATCTACAGTGGGAATATCTACATAGGTCTACATGCCATCAATTATGACCCAAATTCCTTAGTTTAGTGCATGTAATTACGAGATCTATGCCACTTTTTCATGCAAGCCTCCAAACCACTTCCCATAATTGCCTATTACTTTCTATAATCATGAATAACATGATAACAATGCTAAACATTCAAAACTTGAGCAAGATCTTAACCAATGCATGCCTAATGCAAGATAGGAATTACATAAAACATATGACAAACATATAAGCTATAGATCATGAATGCATATATGATCATAAACTTCTAGACTTCATCTGAAAATCACCAAGAATGATTACTGCCCTCTCAATCAAGTTGCAACAATACTTGTTAACCCATGCATTCATCAATCATTCAATAACTAATCAAATCATAAGAGATCCATTGTAAGAACACTTCATTTAATCAAGCATATAACCAGAGTATAAACAAAATAGAAACCATGAAAAATCATCCATAAGATCACCATAATAACCAATACAAGTGCTCATATATCACAATAGAAAATTAACTTATATTGACATATGAAAAGGCCAACCAAGTCAGGGACTTCCACTTACCACCTGACCATAGATTGGGCTGAACCAAATATCTCTTTTATCCAATCACCCATGTGCCATATTCCAAGAATGAATATGAGATAGTATGGATTAAACCAAAATAAGACTAACCAGGGATTCCAGAGGCCACACCACCTCAACCCTTAACCACATGATTTCACCTAACTGATCCATAAATTGCTAATACCAAACAATATTGGTCTCTATCCAAGTTGTCAAGGGCTCCAAGAACTAGTAACTTCACCCATATTTTGTAGAGAACCCAAATTGTTTTAGCGCTCCAGAGCATTTGTCCCAACCCACAGGCTCCAGGGACTAGTAACTGAACCCACAACCTCCATGGAACCGAAGATATTTCAAGGCTTTGGAGTGTTTTTTCCAACCCACAACCATAGGAAACATGAGAACTAATTAGAAAAACCAAGTGGGGAATCCACTACACCATGGCCATCTAGGAAATGGCAAGGCAAGGCTAAAACCACTGTCAATCCAATCAAATTACTATGTCAATGACAACACATAACCAAGGAATCACATGCATATACGATGCATCCAAAAACCAACAAACAAATGACACATGCAACATGTTACCTGTAAATTATCATTGTTGTAGTTGTTGATCCAACCTTCTCCTCCACTTCCTTGCTTTCCTTTCCTTTCTTTCTCCAAATCCAAGTGAATGCTAGAATGCTCCAAGGATGCTCTAAGAATTCTCTAAGTGTGCAAGAGTATGAGAGAATGAACAAGAGCTCAACTCAAAACTCTAAAAAAGATAGAAACTAATTATATGATGTCTTTTTATCATTTATGTATCATTTTTCTTCATTTTCCTTCATTTTCCCTTGCATGCAAATTTTTGTCTCTTCACCTTCTTTTCTCACATTTTCCTTTATTTTCATAAGTAAATGCCATTTATTGCCTCTTTGCCTTTGCCTTTGCCAATTCCTTTGCCAATTTCCTTAACCATTATTAATCCACAAGTGATGCCCAATGTAATGTTTACCCACCATTCAACTTGGAATACATGTTCCATGAACTTGGTCATATTTATTTACATGGAAAATCAATCAAGGGTTGTTAAAGCCCAAACTGCCAAGAGTCAGATTGTCTTAAAGAAAACTTAGATCAACATAGCAATTGATAAAAACTTAAATTAATTGGAAAACCTTTACATTAACTTGTCTAAATAATTACAACTCAAACTTAGTCTATGTTCTTTTCTCCAAAATTACAACTCTTCTTCATTACCTGTGCAGGAGAAAACTTCTATATTTTGTAATAAAAAAGAGTGATTACAACAAAAAATATCTAGAATAAGGAATGATCTAAGAATCAAAGGTTCTCAAATTGTTCTTTCTTAATTGAAATCAATTCTATAACTTCAGATGAAGAAACCGATAATGTTGTTTGAAACCAACTCCTTATTTTAGAGGTGGCCTCGCTTGAATATTCCATGTACAGACTTTGAATGCCATCAACTTTCATCTATATTTCACATGCTCTCATAACCCCTATTTGTGATAAAGTATCCAACCAAAAAAATAGTGATTCATGTATAAATAAAAAGTAACTTTATTTAAGGTGAGATTACGAGAATAGATCAATTCTTTCGAAGCTTGAACTATAATAAGCAATGAATCATAATTATGAAGAAAAAGGAAAGAAGTTAATATCAAAGCTCAATATTTTGATGGAATATATAACAATTACAAGGCTCAACACCCTGCAGTGCTTTTATGAAAAGATAGTTGTGAAACTGCCTAAACAGTGGATTTAATTTCCTATAACTAAGCAATAGACCATCTATAATTTGGGTGAAGCCCTGTGATTAAACTCAGAGAGTAAGTTATTCATTGTGGTGCTTACTGCCATAGAGAATTTGTTAAAACACTAGGACAATGAACTCCATCTTATGGTTTTCTACCAAACCTTGGTGTGAATTTCCCTGTGCAATCATCCCCTCAAACTTTTGATTTGGCTCGGGGGTGGACTATGATTGGGTGGAGAATTGAAGTCCTTCCTTTAGTTGCTAGCCATCTTAACATACTTAAATAATTATTTTGTAGTTATATCTTTGAGCTATGGAATGTGATGTTTCATGAATTTCATATCTCTAGTATAAGCTCTTACATATTCCTGAATGGTAATGGATGCCTGAGTGGGGATCTTTGCTATTATGCACATAATTGGCATGAAATCTCTTATGTCTATGGAAACAATGAAGTATTGGACTATGTTTTCCAATATCATGTTTATGGTTGATGTGTTAACTGTGTGCTTGTGATCCATCACTTGACTATTATGACCAAAGAATGTAATAGGCTATTCTCTTAGTGAAATTATGTTGATTTATCTGCAATTCCTCATGTATCATTATTAACCTCAAATGCTTGAATTGTTCTATGTTGATAATTACTTAGTTCATCAATAATGTGATAAATGGTGGGTTTATGCACACTCATATTATTGTTGTGGCCAAAGAATGTGATGGTTTTTCCTAATGGTGACAAAATGGGGTGTAACAATTTTAATGCTCAAAGTTTCCTTATGGTTTAAAAGCTGGACTATAACTCTCTTGAGCAATTATGCAGTCTAGAGTATTTCATGTTATGTAAATTGGTTGATTAAATTCCTCTAAATCAATTTGACTAGACTATTAAAGGCCACTAGAGCTAGACTAAAGGGTATTTTACTCCCCACGCGACATTGATAAGGGATTTTAAATTTAAGAACCTTGGGGCCACGAGCCTCGATACACAGAGGAGATGGCACGGGGAAACCACCCTAGCTTGTTTCTTCTTTTAGTCGCCAAAACTAACATGATGGAATAATCGTTGATATATACATATAATTGTATGTGAGAATCTTGACGTTGAGGGGCTGAGGCTGAACCTCACCCCATCATAACCATGACTTTGTGTTACACAATATTTTGTCACATTCCCAACTCTGTACCTAAAGTGTTGTCCTTTGTGCCATTGTCATCATAAACGTAAGTTATTCACTGAGGATAGTTCTTTTACTATGTCAACCTCGTAAAAAAATGAAATAGGTTCCCATGGGTATAGTTATTTTACTATGTCAACCTCGTTAAAAAATGAAATAGGTTCCCATGAGGATAGTTATTTTACTATGTCAACCTCGTTAAAAAATGAAATAAGTTCCCATTAGGATAGTTCTTTTACCATGTCAACCTAATAAAAAAATGAAATAGGTTCCCATGAGGATAGTTATTTTACTATGTTAACCTCATTAAAAAATGAAATAGGTTCCCATTAGAATAGTTCTTTTACTATGTCAACCTCATAAAAAAATGAAATAGGTTCCCATGAGGATAGTTTTTTTACTATGTCAACCTCGTTAAAAAATGAAATAGGTTCCCATGAGGATAGTTCTCTTACTATGTCAACCTCGTTAAAAAATGAAATAGGGTCCCATGAGAATAGTTCTTTTGCTATGTCAATCTCGTAAAAAAATGAAACAAGCTGTTATGTGCATGGTTCTTTTATTGTGTCAAGCTTATTAAAAAGTGAAACAAATCCCCTTCCAATTCGAGTATTTTATTAGATCTCATAAAATCCTAGTCGAGTCTTTCACTTGATCTTGTAAGTGAACCTTCATTCCACCCACCTGTTAGTAACCAGTGGCTTGCTTTAATGAATGAAATGAAGCTTGGGGGGCATGTACCTCGAATTGAGTCATTATGTTAGGGGTATGCAAACTCATCTCAAGCATAGTTTATCTTTTTTTCAAGCTTGTGTAAAAATGAAACCAAACCAAGCATAGTTTGTTTCCATTTCAAGCTTATGTAAAAATGAAACAAAACCCAAGCATAGTTTGTTTCCGTTTCAAGCTTATGTAAAAATGAAACCAAACCCAAGCATATTTTGATTCCGTTTCAAGCTTTTGTAAAAATGAAACCAAATCCAAGCAGAGTTTGTTTCCATTTCAATCTTGTGTAAAAATGAAGCCAAATCCAATCACATTTTTTTCTCATGTTTCAAGCTTGTGAAAAAATGAAAATATATTCAAGTATACTCAAGCATAGTTTCCCATGTTTCAAGCTTGTGTAAAAACGAAACCGTTCCCATTTTATCTCTCATGATTACCATTTTTATCAACCTGTTTTTGCTAGATGAGCCTTGGTTTTTGCATTCCATCGTCACCATATCTTTTGTCGACCATACACTTTCACTTGGTTGTTTTACCCTTGCCTGAGGAACATTTGCGATGAGTGGTCTTATTAGCCAACCTCTTGATCTTTACATGTTTTGAGTAGTTGCATCATCACTGGAACCAGTTGCTATTCTTTTATACCACTCGTTCCTCCAGGTGGAGTCCTCTTTCAACTCTTTTCAAACTCAAAAAATATGAAATTATTTTCGAGCACTTGCATTTTCGAACTTGTAAAAGTAAATGAAAAGACGTCTACTCAGTATAAGTTTAACCCTTTTCCAGATTGAGATGGACTAGATATGAAAAGGGAATACCTTAGTCACACATGGCTAATAAGTTCTCTTGAATATTTTTTTCTACCTTTTCGAATTCAAGAGACTATCTACGAAAATGGACCTTTGGAGTTTTCTTTTCTTCCTCTTTTTCAAACTCTCTAAACATGAAAAATAAGTTGAGTTACCCCTCCGCTGGACTCGTAAAACTTGAATGACACAAGACTTGTCACCATGACGAGACCGGGTTACTCCTTCCTAGGGCTTGTTAAACTTACTAGGATGGATTCATCTGAAGGATGAACTTATATGACAAGCATATAGTATCCTCTTCAAGCTTGTGATTAAAAATAAAGAGGTAATCACTAGCAATAGTGAGGAAAAATGGAAGTAAACATGTCTTGTATTTTGTATAAATGTAGCATGTTGCTCTTGAACATGATGCTTATTTGTATCTTGTGTCGGGTTTGGGATATCCTCTTTTTGCCACTTGCCTTCCTAAGTTTGGGAAATCCATTTTCCTCTGATTCGATCACCCATTTTGTCACCATGACCTCTGATCCCATTTTGAGTCAAATGATGCCATTTTTTGAGTCGTGTCGCCGATATCTTCAAGAGAAGTCCTATATACAAAGTCAAACTTCCTAAACTTCTCTGCAACAATCCTGAATCACTCCTATCATTTTGAGATATCCTATGTTTCATGTTGATGATGTGGGAAACATTATTGCCCTCCTTCGACAAATCACTTCTTGTCGACTTCAGCTCATTATCCAGGAAGTTGATTTAGAAACACCCTTTCAGTACCTTAGAGCTTGCATACCTCAATGGCAAGTTCTTTGTGTTTGACAACATGCTTACATCATTGGCCTTCAATCGAATGATTTTTCAAGTGTTCAACTTCAGCTCACCTATTCACACTTGTAGATTGTGCTGGTGTACCTTGAGGGCCATCGTCATTATTGGTGGTTTCTCTCGTGCCTGTTAACAGTTTACATTATTGACCAGTAATCAAGTGGTTTCTACCATGTTCAACGTCAGCACATCTATTCACATGGTTAGATTCATACTTCAATCAAGATAGAGATGAAGACCCTGGATCTCATTTATTAAAATCTAGGTTGCGAGGAGTTATTGAGTATTCATGATTGTATACATGATCCTTTTCATACAGATGGCTGCGTTCATGTCATGGATCCATACACATGATCTTTTTCAGATGGATGGTTGTGTCAATTTCGTGGATTCATGTATTATATTTGATGCATATTCATATGTATTATCAGGCATATGTATATATCAGAGATGTCATATATTGTATCATGTTTGATTTGCAGGTCTCTTGATGGTGGTTTTCCAAGCTCCTTGCCTTAACTGATAAAGCACTTCAACCATCACTTCTTGTTCTGCTTTCATGCTTTAGGGGGCATATGTTACACAATATTTCATCTGATTCCCAACTCTATACCTAAAGTGTCGTCCTTTGTGCCACTGTTGTCACAAATGTCATAAAGTGGAAAAATATGTGTAAACTCTTTTACCATGAATTATATGCTCAATACATCCCTGAAGAGATGGAGAACTAATGTCCTAAAGAAATTCCGAAAAAACTTGTGAAAAACCCTACTTTGCAAGACTAGTGCCACTTTTAGTTGGGAAATCCATGCTGGTAACCTTTTGTCTAACTAGTGACTAGCACTGTAGCACCACTTTTGATCGGAAAATGTGCATTGATCCTCTTCAGGCAATTTCTCCAAAAATGGAGTAGATGCTTCTCTTACTAGAAGCCTCGAGAACGACGAGGTGGTAGTTGTTGGATGAAGATATGGTTGAGTACTCCCGTTTAGAGAATTTGATCCTACCTTTAGGGATCTTACCTTTGGGATAAGGACCTTCTTCCCCCCTTTGGTGGATCTCTAACCTCCTCGCCATCACTATAAATTTGTTCTTCACTTTCCTCAATGGGTTGGTCATTGTTGGTTGCCATTCTTCTACTCAATTGTGCTTAGTTGTTTCCATTTTGGTGAGAGAGGAAAGGAGAGCTTGTTAAGTTTGTCTTGGACTTGGAACCATCCTAAAGGAGACCTTCAACATCAAGGCATTGATTGATGGCTTCCCTCTTTGATTTAATCATTAATACAAATCATGTTTGAAGTCCCATAAGCTTATCTATGATAGTTTGTTTAGTACAATACTCCTTGATCTCTTGTATAACATACATTGGAATGAATATGCTATGATATCTCTTGTTGTTGTCTTCTAATCTTTATTGCAGGTATTCTGATGCAAGGAATAATGAGGATCAATCCTAGGAGCTAAGGGATTGAGATCATCATCAATGGTCAAGCGCATAGGAGAGAGGTAGGCCATATCCCTTTCTCATTTGTCATTTCGATCTAGGTTAGGGAAGTTTGCTTGTTTCTCACAGTTGTTACTAGAACCACACATCGGGCTAGAGGGATCACTTCTATCCATAGAAGGGATTGTCTGGATAACACTTTGGACCCCATCAAGCAGTCAAACCCTAGGGGTATTTGTGTGAGCCTTGATATGGAGAGGTACAATGTCAATGGGCCAATATTGGACATCAGCCATAAAACTTACATGTGCAAGGAGGTAAGGAAGCCCTAGATGATGTGGAACGGTGAGTTCCACCTCAAGCCTTAAGCCTTAGACCTCAACATTTTCCAATTGAAGTTAGAGTACAAGGAGGCGAGGAACCCAAACTCCAAGATATTGAGATGATGTGGGCCAGTGGGATCCACCTTAAGAACATAGTATAATGAAGTGAATCACATATCCTAAATTTTATACCTTGGAATTTTCCAATTAAGGTTGGATTAAAGGGAAGTTCAATAACCTAATGCCAAGATGATGCGTCTCGGGGTGATATGGCTTAGGGTTGACCCTACTCTCAGATCTTAGACCTTAGCATTTTCCAATTAAGGTTGAAGTAGAGGGAATGTCAAGAACTCGATGTCGACATGATGTGGCTTGGGGGTGGACCCTACTAGGATCACATGTCTCCAAGCCATCAGGATTAGCACCAATCTACCCATATTTGATTGATGACTAATATTAATTGAAGGGCCCCCCTTTCCCAAATTCGAAACCATTGTTGGATGGGTTTGTGCTATTAATTTCTTTGGTCGAGGTGGTTTCATACCCCAATGTAACACACAATATGGAAGGAGACTTGGTGTCTAGGTAAGTGATCGCAACAATGCCACATGGTTCGAAGAAGGGCCACGTGGGTGCCATGTGGAGATCCATGGATTGATGTGGACCCTTTTAATTTGGAAAACTTCTAATGAGCATAAATTGAAATCCATGAGTTAGATCAAGATAAAATTTATATCGTCAGAAATCTCTCAGTGAGTTATATGAAATGGTGGTATTAGGTTTAACGTTCGAAAACCTTGATATATGACGTATTTGTAACCACTTCTTCATAACAATTGTTAGCTCTACCATATAACATTGATTTTCTCAAGTCGGAAGCATAGTTTTTCCATGGTCATGCTCAAAAAGGGCTTATAGTGGTTTCCCTCACCTTCTCCCCTACCTCTCTCACCCTCCTTTGGTCTTTATTTCCCGTGCTTTTTTGTTGAAAATCATATTAAATCCCTTTTCAAGTCGGGCCAAGATTTAATACACAAAACCTTATAAAACTCACGCCCACATGCCTCCATAACACTTCAATGTAACCCCAGCCGTTGATCTCTGCCACCCCGATCCAACGGTTCCCCTGCCGCATTCAACGAATAGCCTGCCCATTTGTTTCCCCACTGTCCAATCACCTCCGCCGCGATCGGACGACGCTCTCCCTGCTCCCGTGAAGTGATAGTATGTTAACTAGTGATGAAAAGTGATTTTTGTTTTTTCCCTGCCGCCACGCATCACCATATGAATGGTATCATGTGCCCTTGTACCTTTACCGCCCATCGTCTGAAAGTGGTGCGAGCAATACCACTTACCGCTCAAACCCATTCTCCTAATCAGTAACGCCCGCTCATCTTCGAAACCCGATGACTATTGGATCTGTTCGCCCGAGATCCAACTGCCTGCATTCACTCTGCTTCCATATTTCCCGGTACTCCTTGCCAAGTAATCCCCGCCGTTGATCTACCCAATCTAACAGCTGATATTACTCCCCATCCGGCTGTTCCACCCACTGTGCAGTCCACGTACCTTAACCATTCCATGCTCCCGAAAGGATGAAGGTGGCCAGTGTCCAGTACTCGGCGCATTAGCTCCTCAACAACCACATCCAACAAACAGTATGGCCGAGGAGGAAAAGGACGGACCTCGAACTGATAAATGCATTTAACAGTTATGGAATTTCATCCTTTATGACACTCCAACCGCCTGAGAGTACAGCAGAGCACCCAAGGAGATCAAATCCACCCACTACAGCAAGCAAATGCACTAGAGACTCCATCAGGCAATTAAAGCGGTTGGTGGTCAATTATGACCCCTCCACACCTAATGGTCGAGTGCCTTTGTAACGAAACCCTATATATACCTAGAAACAAGATGTAATCAAGGTTGATGGTTGTTGTTTTGATGTAAGGTGCAACTTTTGGAGATTGTAACTGCTTTGATACTTGTAGCGTCTCGTCTTCATTTTTAGCTAATACAAGCTTCTTTTGTTGTTAATTGCTCACTTTCCATTCCTATTCTATTTTAAGTTGTGCCTGTTATGCAGTTCTCCTGAACTCTTGATGTTTAGCATTATAAGAGCTTTCATCCTACCTCTGTGTTAAAATCTTGTATGTATTAGTGAAAGTGTTATTCAGGTTTCTTTTCACTTAATGCCAGAGAGTTGTCATCCTATCTGTGTATTAGGGAGTTAGATTTACAGACCTCTTTATTGGTTGCAGCCGGCCATCACAAGGTCTTGTGCATCTGCTGGTGTGGTCAGTATTCTCCATAATAATTCACCCAATCATTAAACTATGAGTAATTGGTGGTCTAAAGCCTTGTAGTCTGGGGGTGTTCACGCATGTCTGGAGTCAAGCAAAGTAGGAGTGGTTATCTAGCTTGAATAAGCATCATTCCTTCCATTCATCCATCTGCAACATTAAGTTGAATTAGTAATGTCCCGAGCATCTCCGAGCTACAACCTAGGAGAGTTTCTTGGGGTGATAACATTAATTGGCGTCGTTGCAGGGGAGAGGAGATTGAAACTCAGCTTCCCTAGGAGAACAACATAGTTCTAGCTTTGATGATAGACAAAGTCTAGACACATTTCTGGTTGTAATCATCTATCTGGCAACTCTACTGGAGGATCAACCTAGTGGTGACTCAACATTACAGTTCTGGCTCAGTTTGTGAGGCATACCCAGAGAAATCCTTAGAAATCACCAGCTGACCCGGTGCCTGACCCTGAGAAGATTGTTAAGCCGAAGAAAACATCACAGAGAGGAGCATCAGGATCAGGAAAGTCTAAAAACCCTTATGTATCTCTACAAGAAGGGCCTATAGCTGAGAATATACACTTTGAAGATATAGAGCCTAGTATTGTTAGTGAAGAAATACCTTCAAAGATTCATAAAGCTCCTTGTTTATTTAGTTCCCCTTTGGATCTCAGTCCAAAGAAACTCTCCCATACAGTCCATCATTTTCCCTCATTCTTGTCACCTATTTCACTGCTTCCTACCATTCAATCTACCAGTATCCTTCCACCTACCTCAGCCATGGCAGGCCAGCAAGCACATACAAAGATGGAAAGAATCATAGCTGCTAGATATGGACCCTTGGTCTTGCCTGTTCCTTTGAATGCCATGCCTACAGGTGAATACCAAAAATACATGCCTAAGTTCACTAGTACAGAAGGGGTAACAGTTGAAGAACACCTTGAATCTTTTTATAGTTATGTTGATAACCTGGATATCAGTGAGGATGATGTGTGGATGAGAGTATTTATCTAGAGCCTTGATGGAGAGGCTAGAAAGTGGTTTAGAGAGTTAGCCCCTAGGTCTATAGCAGACATTGAAGCATTGGATGATGTATTTTTGAAACACTATGGGGATAAAAAAGACTTGCTATTACCATATTGAGTTTGGAAACCTCAAGAGGGAAAATGGGGAATCTTTGCTTGATTTTAATAAAATATTAAATTGTATGTATAGTAAGATACCAATTGAAGTAAAGCCTACCCCCACCTCTGCCAAACTTGCCTATGCCAGTGCTTTTGACTCTGATTTCTGCCTGCTATTGAGAGAAAGAAGATGTGCCACTTTAACTGAGATGCAAGATGCAGCTTTAGAGGTGGAGTCGAATATCATTGCTGCAGAAAAGCTCAAAATCCATGCTAATAGAAGGAGGCAGAGAGGTGAGGCTTCTTCTTCCTCTGCTTCATCTTCAAAACCTAAGTTAGACAAAATGACTAGAATGATAGATTCATTGGCTATTGAGATATCTAAGCTGAAGGTTGAGCAGAACTCAAGGAAGGCAAGGCTTGCAAACACATTTACTCCAAGAAATCCAAATCCATTTAGAAGAGCAAATGAAAAATTGCAAATCATTCAGAGGGGTAAAGAAGCAAATGAAGAACAGAAAGTTAAGGCTCCTTTTCAAAACGTAGTCATGGAGGAGGAGCAGTTTGAAGAAGAGGATGAAATTCATTGCATGGAAGATAAAGGTAGTGCTGCCTTTTTGACATTGGCTGCCTACGAAGAATCATTGCTATAGGACCAAAACAATCAAAGGTGGGACAGAGAAGCTATTCTACAAACTGATGAGCAGCAAAGATATAATCTGAGGTCAAAAGCAAACAATGTCAAGGATAATTCTGCCCAAAAAGCTTTTGTCCCAATAGAATGACAGAACATCAGACGGAAAAGACCAGCAGCTGACCCAGTCATCCTCAAAGCACCAACTCAAGAGGTAAGAGGCCCTGACAAGTCCCCTTCCCCTTTCAGCTTTGAATCAGAAGTCAAAAAGTTAAAAATATATGTACCTCTGTTAGAACTTGTAAAGAGTGAAGTGTTTAGGAAGCCTATCCTCCATGCCCTTGAGCTGAAAGCCATACAAACCTCCACTGACTATGTCAATTTGCAAGATGAAAAGCCCGCAGTTGTGCTTAGCCCAATGACCGAACCTGCTGATGATAATTCTCCATAATTTTATGTCTCCTTGACCATTCATGAAAAAATCCTCCACAATTGCCTGCTAGACACAGGGGCCAGCCACAATCTAATGCCAAAAGATATCATGGAAGAGTTAGGCCTTGATATCACCAGACCATATCATGATTTATTCTCCTTTGATTCAAGAAAGGTGAAATGTCTGGGATTGCTTAAAGATTTAGCCATTACCCTAACCCATCTGCCCATGAAGAGCATGGTGATGGACATTCTGGTAGCAGATGTCCCTCCTAAGTTTGGTATGATGTTGTCTAGAGGATGGATTAAGAGACTAGGTGGGACATTACAAAATGATTTATCTTATGCCACTGTCCCAGTTTTTGGAGGAGAAAGCAGGAGATTGTACAGAGAAGCACAGTTGGCATACATCATCAGTGATGAGAAGAATCCTTCTAATCATCCCATTTATGTTGTAAACACTGATTTTGGAGCATGTATTCTCCAAATAGAAGAATCCCAGAAGGCCCTATTGCAGTTAAATAAACCAATAATCCAGGCCAGGGAGAGCAAGGAGGTTAGGTTTGGGAGATGTTCTTTGATGGAGCATGTTTTAGGGAGACTACAAGAGCAGGGGTGGTGCTGATATCTCCAAAACAAGAAAGCACACATCTGTCTTTTAAGTTGGCTTTCCAAGTCACCAACAATATAACAGAGTATGAGGCTCTAATATTGGGTCTTAACACAACAAAAGACTAAGGAATCCAAAACATAAAGTTGTTTGGAGATGCTGATCTTAGCATTCAGCAAGTGAACAGAACTTTTCAAGCAAAGCACCCAAGGCTGAAAGCATATAGAGATGAGGTATGGAGACTCAAAGATTCTTTTGATAATTTTTGTATCTCATATATTCCCAGAGTTAAAAATCAGCTTGCTGATTCCCTTGTTGTGACTGCTAGCGTTTTTATCCCTCCCATGCCTCCCAGACTAGTGTATGAAGTCCAGATGAAATGTAGACCATCCTTGCCTGATAATGTCCTGCATTGGAAAGTTTTTGAAGATGATGAGGAAGTGAATAGGTTTGTGCAAGTCATTGATGAGTTCTCTGAAATGAAAATTGACCAAGAGAATGAAGTCTTGGAAGAAAATCCCTAATCCCAACTTAGAAACAGAATCGGTAAAGATAGCATTGTCCAACTACCCAACAATCATATACCTAAGGGTCTAGTTCCTTTAAAAAAATTGTTTGACCAAAATGATGTGCCTTATAAGACTGCCCAAAAAGAAGACCAATATGCAGTCTGTAAGCATAATATAGGGAGCCTAGATCATCCAAGATACATAAAGTTGTCCACCCATCTCTCTGCTGCCCAAAGCGCTGAATACTGCAATTTAATGAAGCAATTTGCTGATGTCTTTGCCTAGGAATATAGTGACCTGAAAACATATGACAAAAATATCATCCAGCATAAAATTCCTTTAGAGAAAGACACCATCCCTTTCAAACAAAAGCTGAGACCAATAAATCCTTTGCTCCTCCCGCTGATTGAAAAAGAAATAAAGAAATTATTGGCTGCTAAAATCATAGTCCCTCTCAGATATTCAAAATGGGTAACCAATTTGGTAGTGGTGAGGAAGAAAAGTGGAGAAATTAAGCTCTGCAGTTGATTTCAGAAACTTGAACAAATGCTCTAAAAAAGACAACTACCCTCTACCCAAGATGGAGCATTTGCTGCAGAAGGTCTCAGGTGCCAAAGTGATGTCTTTCCTGGATGGATTTTCAGGGTATAACCAGGTTGTTGTACATCCAGATGACCAAGAGAAGACTACATTCACCACTCCTTGGGGCACTTTTATGTATTCCAAGATGCCTTTTGGGTTGATGAATGCTGGAGCCACCTTTTAGAGAGCTATGGATATAGCATTTGTGGGAGATAAGGATAAGTTTTTACTCATCTACCTTGATGATATAACAGTATACTCCAGCAGCCATCAGGACCATTTGTAGCATTTGAAGAAAGTGTTCCTGAAGTGCAGAAGGTTTGGGATTTCAGTCAATCTTAAAAAGTCGCAGTTTGCTTTGGAGGAAGGCAAACTGTTAGGACATGTTGTTTCTGCTGTAGGTGTCCGAATTGACCCAGAAAGAGTAAAAGCAATACAGACCTTGTCTGTCCCATGATCAAAGAAAGATATCCAGTCCTTTCTGGGAAAAAGAAATTTTATAAGGAGGTTCATCCCAAATTTTGCAGAACTTGTAAAACATACTACCTCCATGTTGAGAAAGGGGTCAGAGATCAAATGGACTGACGCAGCAAGAAGATCCTTTGAGTCCATTAAGAAAGCCATTATGGAAGCTCCTACTTTAAGCAGTCCAGATTACCGCAAGGAGTTCCATATATTTTCATTTGCCTCAGTGGACACCTTTGCAGCGTTTTTAATTCAAGCAGATGAGGAAGGCTCAGAGCATCCAGTGGCATTCTTTAGCAAAACCTTAAGAGATGTTGAGCTGAATTATGATATCATTGAAAAACAGGCATATGCTCTTCTAAAGTCTGTGAAAACATTTAGAATTTACATTCTGCATTCCAAGATAATCGCATATGTACCCTCTGCTTCAATAAAAGACGTCCTAACGCAACCTGATGCTGATGGAAGAAGGGCTAAATGGATTGCAAATCTAATTGAATTTAATATAGAATTGAAGCCCACCAAGCTTGTTAGAGGTCAGGGTCTTGCCAGATTAATGGCTGAGGAAAATTGCAGAATGCTAGACATGGATTTTATAAGCATGATTTCAGAAAATGGTCAGGCAGTAGAAGAAACAGTTGAACCAGGGAAAAATCAGTCATTAGCAGAAAATATAGCCTCTTGTGGATGGTATGCTGCAATAGCTCAATTTTTGTTGAAGCTAGAAGTTCCTCCAGGTCTTTGTTCAAGCCAAGTCAGAAATATTAAGCTTAGGGTAGCAAGATATTACATTCATGAAGATCTGCTCTACTAGAGGGACCCATCTGGGTTGCTTTTGGGTGCCTGGACAAAGAACAATCCATGTAAGCAATGCAGCAATTTCATTCCAGCATGTGTGGAGGACACCATTATTGGAAAACTACAGCTCACAAAATCCTCAGAGCTGGGTATTATTGGCCCACCTTGTTTGCTGATGTCTTTTCATTTGTTAAATCTTGTGATAGCTGCCAAATATTTGAAGGGAAATAACAACTGAAGTCCCTGCCCTTAAAGCCAATACATGCCAATGGCCCTTTTCAGCAGTGGGGCTTGGATTTCATTGGAGAAATCAATCCACATTCCAGTGGCCAACACAGATGGATCTTAGTAGCCACTGATTACTTCACTAAATGGATTGAGGCCATCCCTACTAGAAAGGATGATCATCATGTGGTCATGAAGTTTTTGACAGAGAATATCTTCACCATATTTGGTTGTCCACATAAATTAGTCACAGACAATGCAACAGCCTTCAGGGCAGGAGAATTTCTGGACATGTGTGGTTCAATGGGCATTAAACTGGTTCATTCCACCTCATACTACCCTCAAGGAAATGGTCTAGCAGAATCTTCCAACAAAAGCCTAATAAGGATCATTAAAAAACTGCTGGAAGATAACAAAAAGAATTGGGGTTCTAAGCTCAGATATGCACTATGGGCTGACAGAGTGACCACCAAGAAATCCACAGGGAATTCTCCTTTCAAGCTGGTATATGGCACTGAGGCCGTATTCCCAATTCCGTTAATCCTCCCTGTGGCAAAGTTCCTGCAAAAAGAGCAGAATGAGGAAGAAGACATGGCAAAAAGGATCACTGATTTAGCATAGGTACATCAAATCAGAGAACAGCTGGTTGAAAGGTCTGTGACACATCAGAAGAAGATCAAGGAAGCCTTTGACAAAAGGACAAAATCAAATAATTTTCAGGTTGGAGATTTGGTTCTTAAGTGGCATGCACTGAAAGAGAAGAAAGGCAACCATGGGAAGTTTGATGCTTTCTAGACAGGGCCTTTTATCATCTCTCAGATCCAAGAGAACAATACCTTCATACTGCAAAGTATGGAAGGGGGAATAACGTTTGATGGCCCAGCCAATGGGCACTTTCTGAAAATTTATGTTATTTAAGGTCTTTTGGCTTTAAGGTTGTAAATATGTTAATTTATCAGTTTAGTGCAGGCTCAGTTAGACTCCATGCCCAATGGAACACTAGGGAATTTTTCTAATCTGATTTTCACAGGAAAGGCAATGATATGTAGTTCTTGAGACCTCACAGGGAGGATCTCATCCCCAAAAGGAGCCAGTGTTAGCTCTGTCATATAACATTGATTTTCTGAAGTCGGAAGCACATTTTTTCCGTGGTCATGCTCAAAAAGGGCTTATAGCGGTTGCCTCACCTTCTCCCCTACCTCTCTCACCCTCCTTTGGTCTTTATTTCCCATGCTTTTTCGTTGAAAATCATATTAAAGCCCTTTTCAAGCCTCGGGCATTAATACACAAAACCTTATAAAACCTGCGCCCACACGCCCACGCGCCTCCATAGAGCTTCACTGTAACCCCAGTCGTTGATCTCCGCCACCCCGATCCAACGGTTCCCCCACCGCATTCAACGAATAACCTGCCCATTTGTTTCCCACCGTCCAATCACCTCCGCCGTGATCAGACGACGTTCGCTCTCCCTGCTCCCACCAAGTGATAGCATGTTAACTAGCGATGAAAAGTGGTTTTCTTTTTTTCCTCGCTGCCACGTGTCACCATATGAATGGTATCGCGCTCCCTTGTACATTTACCGCCCATCGTTCAAAAGTGGTGCGAGCAATACTACTTACCACTCAAACCCATTCTCCCAATCGGTAATGCCCGCTCATCTTCAAAACCCGATGACCGTTGGATCTGTCCGCCCGAGATCCAACAGCTTGCATTGACTCCGCTTCCATATTTCCTGGTACCCCTTGCCAGGCAATCTCCTCCATCAATCCACCCAATCTAACGGCTGATATTACTCCCCATCCGACTGTTCCACCCACTGTGTAGTCCACGTACCTTAACCATTCCATGCTCCCGAAAGGATGAAGGTGGCCAGTGTCCAGTACTCGGTGCATTAGCTCCTCAACAACCACGTCCAACAAATAGTATGGCTAAGGAGAAAAAGGACATACCTCAAGCAAATAAATGCATTTAACAGTTATGGAATTTCATCCTTTATGACACTCCAGCCACCTGAGAGTATAGCAGAGCACCCGAGGAGATCAAATCCACCCACTACAGCAAGCAAATGCACTAGAGACTCCATTAGGCAATTGAAGCGGTTGGTGGTCAATTATGACCCCTCCACACCTAGAATGGCCGAGTGCCTTTGTAACGAAACCCTATATATACCCAGAAACAAGATGTAATCAGGGTTGATGGTTGTTGTTTTGATGTAAGGTTCAAATTCTGGAGATTGTAACTACTTTGATACTTGCAGTGTCTCGCCTTCATTTTCAACTAATACAAGCTTCTTTTGTTGTTAATTGCTTACTTTCCATTCCTATTATGTTCTAGGTTGTGCGTGTTATGCAGTTCTCCTGAACTCTTGATGTTTAGCGTTAGAGGAGCTGTCATCCTACCTCTGTGTTAAAATCTTGTATGTATTAATAAAAGTGTTATTCAAGTTTCTTTTCACTTAATGCCAGAGAGCTATCATCCTTTCTGTGTATTATGGAGTTATATTTGCAGACCTCTTTACTGGTTGCACCCGGCCATCACAAGGTCTTGTGCATCTGCTGGTGTAGTCAGTATTCTCCATATTCACCCAATCCTTAAACTGTGATTAATTGGTGGTCTAAAGCCTTGTAGCCTGGGGTGTTCACGCATGTCTGGAGTCAAGCAAAGTAGGAGTGGTTATCTGGATTGAACAAGCATCATTCCTTCCATTCATCCATCTGCAACATTAAGTTGAATTAGTAATGTCTCGAGCATCTCCAAGCTACAACCTAGGAGAGTTTCTTAGGGTGATAACAACAACCCTTATAGGTTGGGTTAAAAATAAAAGGTAACACCTCACATGACCCACGATATGCCAAAGGGGTGGGAGGGAGTGTTATAGAGTAGTATCAAAGTGAAGGTTCAACATCAGACCTAAAGAGGCACACCTACAAAGAATAAAGTTTAGTTGATAGTTAAATTGTTAGATATATATGTTGATTTTAGGCTTAAAATTGATGCAAATACTAACCTTGATAGAATGCTAATATGTTATTTTGCTTTCTACCCTACATACTGACATGGGAATTGATTTTGCAACTAGCTTTAGATCATCATACTTAGTCCAATGTTGACGGTGTTGGAACATCTACCAAAAGTAAGGCGGTCTCTCTAGTATAAATTCCCAATTATACTTCACACCATTTGGAATATGAGCCCCATCTGGACACTGGCCTAAATGCCATTATGTGTGTTTTTTCTCTTGGATATCGAATGCAAATAAAAGTGTGAGACTAAGTGTAATATGTTAGAAGATTGACTACGAGATCAACTCTCCATTGATATCTTGTGAAACATGATATAAGAATATAAGAATATAAAAATAACATCATGAGCAACAAAATGCCTTAAGGAAGCATCATATAGGTGAAACTAACTAATACATACACAAAGGGAAAGTGCTAGCAATCAACTAAAAATTAGTTCGCAACTAGCCACTAATATTAACATTGAATTAAGAGCAAAGATTCAAACCTAACACACAATCTGCATGAAAAATAATTAGTTCATAAATATGTAATTGTTTGTAAACCACATGCATACAGAATTGAAATATCAATTAGCCTGTATAACAACAAAGGAATTCACGGGAATTAATGCATGAACAAGAAATCTTCTCATTAATATTGTTACCCATTCGAATACATGTACAACAAGCTCATCAAAACCCAATAATGGGATGGGAGCAGGTCATATGATCTTCATAACATAGCACTAGCCTCACAATCCCTCCAGTTATAGGCTACCAAAAGTGAATGCTTCCAGCTCCTCAAGCACAAAATATAAATACTATTACTAGCCTAGCTTAAGTGCTAAAAGTCATTTTCCTTAAGGCGCGAGGTTACATTCATAGGAATTTTGGACTCCCTCGTAAACTTTCAAATTCCAAATGAATTTTCATCTTCTCTAGGACTTTTGAGCTCCTCTAAGACCTTTAGACTTTCACCATGCCTCTTAGATTTCCATGTGACCTTTAGAATTCTCTTTTGTCCTTTTTATGATTACAATATTTTCCATTTATGACAAAATAATACATTTTCAATATGATAATTGGAAGTCAATGAGATACAACACAACCTATTCTAGGAGGACATGGGCTTCACGAACTTTGTTGATGTCTCGCGCTGACCTAAGATAACCCTGGTGCTCAGTTGAATATTCCACTACCACCATTACTTTGGATCTTGCATCCACGAAATATCTAAGTGTAAATGATCGATAATCGCTTGACCATTTTGATCCTGCAAACACATACCCAATAACGAAGACTTAAGATGAACACATTTATATTAAATAAGCAACAATATTAAAAATAATAATTAATTTATATAAATCAATTTGAGGAATAAATAAAAGTTCATAGTCCTGGATTTCCAATAATAAAATGCTTGGATTCATCTTCCTTCACTTTTTTGTGGTGATGACCCTTTCAATTTGATGATCTCTTTGTTTTCATTTCTCCCTTTGAGCATTCTTGTCGCATGCTCCCATGATTGTGTGAAAGTATTCAATCTCTCTATCACTTAACATAACCCTAAAGCATCTTGTTTGAATCTTATGGAAATGAACTATGTAGGATTTTTCCCTAAAGAATCTTCTTTCGACGGTCCTTCACAATATGGTGTGTGCATTCCTTTATACAATTATTCCTATAATATAATGGTGTGGTTCATTCGCAAGGGCCAGTACATATTTCATCCCTACTTGTATTCAAAACACATGTGGGCTTTGCATTTAGTTGATGCCTTATTGTATATGGAATACCTTCTCTTGTAATGAGTCCTTATTAATCCTTGCGATGGTGCATCATCAAAGGTGAGGCTTTGAGTAACTGAAGGGTGGAAGTTAGCTACTTTAGGTTGCACTGGTGAGCTAGTACCCTCATCACACTATTGCAACTCAATAGCATAGACTTTAACATCTTGTCATGTGCACTACACTTGCATTTTTGTCTCTTTTTTGCCTCTTCCATGCATTATCAAATGCCTCTCAATAGCTATTTTAACATGTACTCATCACATCCTCCTAATTCAGCATCATTCCATGTATCAATGGTGCAACATTGGTAGTTGTTTTTTTTCAACGGGTATACCCGAAATGGCCAGCACAATGTTGATATGCAATCATCATGTGTGCTTTTGTTTGCACCGCCTCACCCTTCCAGTGAACTATTGGTCATTTGTTGAATATATATTCTCTTTGAGTGAACATAATATAGTGTATTACATATTCCCTTGTGATGTATGGCCTCATAGTCTCGATGTTGCATCATTTTTCTTATAGATGTTCGAAAAAACAAGAGAACGAAGAAGTAGAAGCTCAAGAACCAAAATGGGAACAAGTAAAAAAGAAAAAGGCAACATGTAAACATCATTCTCAACCCTCTTCATTCCCTCAATCTCCCTCTCACTCAGCCCATATTCTCTCATATCCCCTCCCTTCCCCCTCTTCTCCTTTGCCTCCTTCCATCCCTCCCCTCCCTTCCTCCAACCTTCTGGTCTCTAACCCCTTTGACCCTCTCGAAGAGACTGCCATTCCCTCCTCTCCTCATCCCTCCTACCTACTTCTCCATTTTCCATCCCCTCCTCTCCCAACCTCCCCCTTAGCCCCCTCCCTCCCTCTTTTGATCGAATCCAAACAAGGAACCAATCATTATCCTCACCGGACCATTAAAAAAACAAGGAAAAAGTCAAACAAAGAACTAAGAGATGAAGCCACAACAAAGGAGATGGTTATGGGTACTCAACAACCTATAGATACCTTCCTCAAAAATAACATATGAAATAAGGAAAAACCCCTATCCTTCCAGAGGGAAATGACCCTCTGCCTCCAACCAAAATAAATAATGAATCTGGTCTCTTGGTACTGTCGAGGAATGGGAAACCCATTGAAATTTAATGTAGTCAAAGACTTGTTATCAATGGAAAATTCAGACATCCTCGTGATACAGGAGACCAAAATAAATGAACAAGAATTTGGGAAAATGACCCAAAAAATAAGGAACTATGAATGCTTAGTTCTCCAAGCAACAAGGGCCTCGGGAGGTATCTCCACTCTGTGGAGGAAAAGAAAATGGGAATTAGTACATCAATTAAAAGATCAACACTGGATTAAAACTGGCCTAATAAATAAAATCACTGATGAGAGATATTGTATGATTAATATCTATGCGCCAAATCACTATAGAGAGAAAGAAGTATGTTGGAACTCTCTCAAAGATATTTTATCTCATGCTCAAAACAGAAGCATCATAGTTGGAGGAGACCGCAACCTTGTTTTGAATGCTAATGAGAAGTTTGGTGGCTCCTTTCATGTTGATCCATCAAGGGATTCCATTGAAAACATTATGGAATCCTACAACCTATTAGATATTCCTACCAATAACGGAAAATATACATGGAGAAATCAGAGAATCGGAAAAAACAATATAAAAGAAAGGTTAGACCGAATCCTAATCCAGGATAACATATTAACAAACTACAACTCAATCATTTATAGAATATTCCACACTTCAAAATTAGATCACAAGCGAGTAGAAATCTCCCTAGGGACTATGGGGAATCTGGGACCTATACCATTTCGATACTACCCTTCATGGAATAGCAATTGATGAGCACCAGTATTGCAGCAAGAATGTTGCAACTCCTAGAGCTGCTAGCTTTACTTTATCAACCCGGAGAATATTTATCCTCCTGTAGTAGGTAGAAGGTCCCTAAATTATATCCTCCTCCAAATCTTCATAATCTACCCAATATTCTCACAATATTCTACAAAAATAAATAATATTAGGCACCAATCTGAAATTATCCATAAACCTTCTTAATGAACATATTAAAGCTAAAAAACATTATTAAGTGTAGAAGGAGAGGTTTAATATAGCCTTCATGTGCCTAATAAATCTTAGATGGGCCTTAATTTGTGTCTAATTTGGAGGCCTATCACAACCTACAGCCAACATCCTCACAGTGGATGTTGTGCTTCGTGCAGAAATCAAGAAAGTGTGTGGTGTGTTCAAATAATTTTGTTTCACCCTCATCATTGAATTTCAAATTGGAAAAGTCATCAAGAATTATCACCGACATTTTTTCAGATTGGTGTGTCTAAAAGAAAATGTCGGGGTTATGATTTGGGGAGAAGTCATTAAATGTGTGTAGAAATTTAAAATAGACTTCAAAGGCTCAACTTGTCATTTGTCCCTCCTTCTAGCACCAGAAATGTTGACGGTGTTGGACCCGCCAACATTTAGAGGATCTTCGCGATATGAAGTCCCAACTAGATCTCACACCGATTGGAGTAAGAGTCTCAGCAGTGGGTGGTAATATTATGCCTTGACTGCAAAAATGCACAGAGTGAGTACGGTAACTCTAGGAGAGAGAAAGTGTGTGACCCTACAGAAAGTCAAGTGTGATGCATGAAGGTTACAACACATGAAGGGAAAAGGAAGTGCGCCCCTTGGAAGCCTGTAATAGTACGCAGCTTGAAAGGAACACATGAGCTTAACGACATCACAAACTAAGATGCAGATTAGTCCACAAGTTAAAGTGATGAATTAATACAACAACACGCACTCAACAAGATTCATACAAATGAAAACGAAATAGTTCATAAGCATAAGCGTAAGTTAAATAACATACATTGAAAATACACCAAGAATAGTCCTACTATATTTACAACATGTGCATGAAACTGTGTTAGATTTGATCTTATTATAAGTCAAAGTTCCATTCGTACATACACCTTTGACGAACCACTAGCCCCAATAGTGGAACATTAAAGTCAAGAACACCTACTCCTCCAAAGAAGTATACTCGCTCTACATTACAAAGAAGCCAAGGCTCTTCACAATACTCCCAATCTCCTTCTAACCCTAAGCCTAGCCAAAATCTTGGCTCCCAAAAGCTCGTTGCATGAGTTATGAGGTTTTATTTATAACATGAGAGGGTGACTCTTCAACTCCTCTTTGTGACCTTTGGACTACCCTCATGACTCTTCAACTTCCTTACAAAATGACTCATTGCATTACATCATGATTCTTCATATTCCAATATTGACACTTGGAATTTCACTTACAACATAATTACAAATAATATCACAATTTACACTCATACCCATATAGGACAAAATAGGGTAGAGATAACTTAATGGGTAGGGCAAGAGCAACATTGTTCTAATATGGGTAGGATTGTCGATTTAATTAAGCATGTTTTGTTTATTCATATGCAGATCCTCCTTGGTGGCAATCTGTCTCAACTTCTCTAAGTACTCTTCGATCTCCTACCTAACCTAGTGTATGCATTTGGCTTCAGTGAGTGAGCCAACTGATGGGATCTTGTGTGCATTCACCAAGACATCCAAATTGTTATATAATTGTACATATGAGGCTTGAATACTACTAATGAAAGAGGTAAGTTGTCTGTTGTTCTGAATCAACATTCGAAACTTCACTTTCTCCAGCTCTGCCTCTGCGTTCATTTTATTTCCCAAGTTAAGCGGTGCCCCTTTGTATCGCATCATCCATTCCTACATAGCGACAATGGCAGCTTGTATATTCCTCTTGACAAAGTCTCTACTCTACTACTACAAACCATGCAAGTGAACAACTACCTTATATATTGTTATTAGCTCCTTATAGAGGTCCTGCATAGTTTGTGTCGATACTTCACCAAGTATTGTTGCTATCATTTCCTCCGAGTAGACCTATGCGGAGACTACATTTTGTGTTATTACACAAAGATGTTCTATCTCTTATCAGGCAGCCTATATGTCTTGTGCCAATCACCTATTCGTGGTTGTCAAATACTGAGTGTTTGATCTTGTTGCACCTACAAAGGCCAAGTTGGCTTTGGCAATGGAATTTCGATTCTTGTTGGTGTCTACCACTATCACCCTATCTAGTGATTGCAAGTGATTGCAAGTGATGCATGATCATCTGGAAAATGATTTCTCTGTGCTTGTACAATTCTCGTCTGGAATTCATCATAAGATAAATTGTACAAATTTGTTATTGTATCACCATCAAGAGGAACAACACCCCTTTCTTTGCTCAGATCTAAATCTATTGCTAGAGGTGATGGAGACTGAATAATGACCTGTAATGCACTCAACATTAGGTCAACATCCTCATTTTGTGGCTCCAATTCCAACTCCATATCTGCAACTTCAATTAAGTCTTCAATATGTTGAGCAAGCTCCCAATCCTGCATCTATTCACCCTCCTCCTCTGATGTTGGATAGTTCTATTTTTCCTCTTCAACTTGTATTGGCATTGTTTCTTCGGCTATGGTGCCTTTCCTTTCTTCTTCTTCCTGCTTTTTCTTCTCTTCTTGTTCTTTCCTCCTCAGCTCTCGTTCTTGCTTCAATTCTTGTTCTACTTGCTTCAATCTCAGTTCTACTTCCTGCAAGCTCTACTTTTCTCTCTTCCTATGCTTTGCTCTTTGTATCCTCTGCTTCCTCTTCGCTTATGCTGCTAAAGTTGCTTTCATAAGAATTGGATCTGCTTCCATCTTGCAACTTTGTTCCCCCCCTAGACTATTAGCAACCTTTCTCTTTCCACTTATCATGTATGTGATTGTTGCTTTATGTTGGTTCTGCTTCTGTAGTTGTCCTCTAGACTTGCCTCAAGGCTCTTTGCCGAAAGAGATTCATTAACTTGCTTCGATGTTAGTGTTGACTCATTTTCTATAAATAATTGAGTGTATGCATATAATGGCAAGTCTACTAGTGTTTTCTCAATTGCCTCCTTAGTATTGCTTTTAGTAGTCTCTTTTGAAGCGACTCTCTTTGTTACCATGGTAACAATGACTCTTAGGAGAAAGTGCTTCACAAGTGGGGTACCTGTGGGACAAAAAAGGACACTCATGGTAAGCAAACATTAGCTTCAGCAAATCTACCTTCAAAGCATGATCAAGCAGCAAATCGAGCAACTAGAGAGAAGGATTGTGCAATTTTTATCAACAAGGGAGATTCTCTAACTGTGGGAACTGTGCATTGCACAGTCTCAACAACCAAGGATGAAGCTTGAGGCTTGGCATTATGCAATGCGTAGTCCCAGCCTTGACAAAGACTGGGAGAGACTTCACATTCCACAGTCTCAGTTGCCAAGGTGATAGGCTAACCCTCATAACTGTGTAGTGCGTAGCCAAGCCAGCTTGTAATACACACTACGCAGTTCTAGAGGTCAAGCTTGTGGCTTAAGCCTTAGGATTGTGCAGTGCCCAACTGGGCAAGGAAAGATCTTACCAAAGAAAGTGCAGATCTGATCGGTGGAAGTGTGAAAAACGAGTATAAGTGAGTGATGATGTGATCTTGAGTGAAAAACTAACTAAGTGTGAATAAATCCATGTGGATCAAGTGAATCAACTGATCAAGCAGAAGGAAAATCGAGTATGTGAGGAGAGTTGCTGCAACAATGACCATAAATGACTAAATAACAATACTGATGCAACACTTGTGAAAGACAAGCGAAAAATTAGAACAACACTTCTACAAGTTAAAACAAGTTGAAACATTGGCAACTACAATGATAAATAAGTAAAACGACACTCACACAAGCAAAACAACAAAAAGCGACAGAAAAAGTGACAAAAGAGGACAAAAGCGACACTCACCCAAAAACAGGACGATGACTGCACTAAAGGTTCCTTGATCTACTCGAGAAAATGCTAGAGCTCCAAGATCGAATGTGAAAATGAGCTCTAGAGGCATCAATTAAATAGATTAAGCGAAATATGGTTTATGACATGCATGCCTAAAATCAAGGAAAAAGCAACACTTGGCGGAGGTTTCTAAAAATAGCGAAAGTGCCTCCTTCGGGATCCTAAAAATAGATCCATATTTTTTAGGGATGTTTTTTTTCTTTTTCAAGGGAAACTTTCCATGCACACTATTGGGAAAGACTACATAAATCTGGGGAACTGGGAAACTTTTCGGCTCAGTATATTGCGCATTTTCTGAGCTTAGTGAGGGATTGTGCAGTTTCTGGGCTCGATGTTGGGCTTCCTTCCATGACTGCGCAGTTTCTGAGCTCAAGTCTGACTGCCAGTTAGAACTGCACAATTCCCATCATCAAGGTTGCTTTCCCTCAAGGATTGTATAGTTTTTGGAGGCAAGCCCAGAACTATTGTGAGACCAAGTCGAGAGATCAACTTGTGAGTTTGAAAGATTAGTTAGGTGTGGATACAAGCCAATATAAGCACAAATGAAAAAGATAAGTCTTAATAGAATCATGAATACCTTAATCAATGCAAGATTAGCTCGTGCAGATAGGAAGGAAGGCTCCAAAATCAAAGCATACGAAAATTTTTGGAGGGTGGTTGTCGCCACTACAACAGATGGGAATCTGTTCACACCAAGGAAAAGAAGGATTTAGCCCTATGGGCAAGAGAAAAAAAGTGGTCATTCTCTTGTTTGTTCATGGAGGAAGAGTGACCATTCTAGCAACGTTCAACAAGGAGCATAGAAAGAACTTGCAAAAGAGAAGAGAAGAGAAGTGAAGTGACGAGGAATGGTCTTTTGGTTCCCTAGAGGTTGTGGGTTGGGATACTAGTCTTCGGAGCCCTGTAACAGCTTGGGTTCCCTGGAATTTGTGGGTTGAGATAGAAATCACTGGAGCCCAATAACAGCTTGGTGTCCCTAGAGGCTATGGGTTGAGATAGAAATCTATGGAGCCCTATAATAGCTTAGGTTCTCTGGAGGTTATGGGTTGACATAGAAATCTCTGGAGCCCTGTAATAGCTTGGGTCCCCTGGACGCTATGGGTTGAGATAGTAGTCGTTGGAGCCCTAGGAAAGTTAGAAAGAGACCAGTCTTTGAGTTAATATGGAAGAGGTCATTCTGGAAGATTTTTTGTGTTTACTCTTTGGTGTTGCAGTGGATTATGGACTTCCTTGAAAAGAGGTGAATCCATGATATTACTATTGAGGGTGGAAGTGGTGAACCTTTGGATTCCATGTGCATTGCTTACTACAACAGGCAGCTGGTGGGATTGAGGAAAGAGTCCCTCTGGAGTCCCTATTTCAACTTTCAATTGGTGTTAGAGTCCTTTGAGCAAGCCCCCCTCAGTCTCTGGAATCTGACTCAGGGGTGAAAGCTACAAGTGAGCGTGGTGTACATATCTATGGTTGGGTGGATATTATTTGTCTCAGACTCTGTTTCCCTATAAATTTAAAGATAAGTATCATTTTGTACTTGTTTACATGTTAATGAATTTATGATGCATTTCCAGTTTGAAATGGATTTAAATTTTTGGAATATAACAGTGTTGTTAGTTTAACGAGTATGTGGTTACATCTCTGTGTGGAAATGGAACTTGTAGTTATTGTGTGTGTGTGTGTGTGTGTGTTGCATCTATAAAATGAATGATGTTGATAAATAGGTTGAGCAAGTGTGTGCTACTGGATTGGAATGAAGTGTTGTGTGGAACTCTTGCATGTGTTCTTCATAACATATAATACGCAATTGAATGTGAAAGGTTTTACATGGCAGCAAGGATTATGTTGTATATCTGAATTGGAACTCTATTCTGTATGAAATGATTAATTGTATTGTTAACAACATATAAGTAAATAACACAAAAGTATTATGAAATACCACAGGAAATGGAAGGATCCATAAGGATATAGATTAAGACCTGGAAACATGGGGCATAAAGACCCTTTTCTATTAGTATGAAGTGATCACATAAGAGATTGCCTGCTTAACAAGGTCTGAGTATACACATACATGATTATTCAAAGAGTTACAAGCCTGTGAATCTGTACAAGTGGCATTATACAAACAATGAGAGAATTGTTTCCTCTTTTAGGTACAAGGATAGCCTGAAACCTTTATATGAAGGTTGAGTCAGCCTTGCATTTTCAGCATCCTGAAGGTCTTCCATAAGCTTCCTTGCATTATTGGTTAGGCCTTGGAAGCCCTTGCATAGTGCCATGGAGTTGCTTACAGGCTTTTTTTGGAGTCTGGAACCCCTAGCGTGTGGAAAGAGAGGTGAAGACCCTTCAAGAGTTCACTACAAACCCATAACAAAGACTGGCTATAGGAATTCCTATGCTAGCATGCTTGGAATTCCTTGTTCATGCACAGGGAATGTATGAGGGTCAAGAACTCATTGGAGTGACTTTCACCCAAGCTCAGAAGGGGTATCACCTATGTAGGGTGCTTTAGCAAGCCACCACCACCAATACTTAATGTTGGTGTGGATCTTCATGTTTATAGAGCCTCTGTGGTAGATTCATGGTCCAAATGACCAACGATAAGTGGTCAGCAAAGAGCTTAAGAAATCTCTCATGATACTCATCAAAACCTAAATTGGGTGCCTCACTTAAGGATGGGAAAATTTCCTTTGGTCAGGCCATGGTGGAGATCGAAGGTAAGCAGTGTTGCAGTGGAAGAGGGTTAGGACCAAGTTTTATAATGAAGTTGTCCACCTTATCCGTTAACCAGGTGGAACCCTAGCCATGGCAACCACAGATTGGCGCACCTGATTTCTAATCCAGATTTAAATAGGAACGCAACAAATTACAAAGATAACCATAAACATAGAGATGCAGTAGAAATAATTTTTCATTTCATTAATGTAAAATACTGAAATATGCTTACAAACAGAAATGGAAATACACTAGCTAGGGCGATGGTAGCTTATCTCTGAGAAGAGATGTGGCAGCTACATGCCTTTGAACTGAACTACAATGAGGCTCAAGGGCCTTTTTATTATTGAAAAATAAGATAAAACCCTAAACAACCAAAACCCTAACCCGAGGAGATGTAACATCAAGAGTTTATGGGCCCCGTTGGGGTGAGTTAAACAGCCAACTTCCTGGGGTCGTGACTTGGTCATATTATCTCCATTTGATGTGCATGATAGCCCATTAGAAAGACCTCTCCAAGAAATACGACGAAAAATATGATTTTAGACAAAAAAAAAATCATTGGCGGTAGATTTCCAAAAAAACGTTGTTTAGGGCCTCAAAACGGCTCTGGAAGTTTAGGACCCAAAAAACTGCTAAAAATAGTAAATTGTGCTACGATTAAGGAAACTGAAAAGCTGAAAGAAGCAATGGTGGGGGTCCAAGTGGAATTGGCAGGGGGCCACCAATATCTACCTGGATCATTCCTCCCCCCTTAGGAAGCAATGGTCCCCATTGCATTGAGTTCCTCCATG
>APFE030115899.1:1120-17208 GCA_000404065.3 Pinus taeda | reverse complement strand
CCCTTAGGAAGCAATGGTCCCCATTGCATTGAGTTCCTCCATGAGATGAGGAAACTTCTGCTGAACTTGGTCCCTGGCAAGCCACTTGCCTTGGTGAAGGAGTTGGCCTACTTTGACAACTCGATACAGTTGGATATTCTATTGGCGAGTGTGCTTGATCTGTGTGTCCATGATCCGATCAGTTGCAACTTGTTCCATGCAATTTGGATTTAACTTTGTGGGTGTGAGTTGTTCTGCAATGTCGGATGTGTCTAGTAATGGTGGAAAGACTGGCCAAAGGTCGTCCACATTGAACATTGGGTGCATGCCAAGGAATGGGGGAATGCTGAGCTCAAATGCATTGTCTCCCACAACCTTGGTAATGGTGTAAGGACCATATCAGAGTGGTCTGAATTTCCGATAGGCTCTGGTAAAGCGTTCCTTTTGAAAATGCAACCAGACTTTGTCGCCCACCTAAAACTTGTGTGGCACCTGATGTTGATCATGTCGCTGCTTGTACTTGGCATTTGATTTCTCCAGAATTTCATGGACCTGCTGGCGAATATGTTGGATGTGCTCAATGAAGTTGTTTTCCTTATCTGTTTCGGACTGGACATGAGTCGAATTTGCGTGAGTAGTTGCAAATGGCATGGCCACATCAATGGGACATAGTGGTTGGAATCCCAAGCCCACCTGAAAAGGGTTGTGGCCAGTCGAGTTGTGGAGAGCCCGATCGTAGCTGTGTTGAACATAGGGGAGGCTCTCGTCCCATATGTATGGATGCTTTGAGTTTTACATGCGCAGAATGTGTACGATCATCCTGTTGACAACCTCTGTCTGGCCATCAGTTTGCGGATGGAATGCTGTGGACTTAGTGAGTTTGGTGTCCAGCATCGACCAGAGACTGGACCAAAATCTACTAAGGAACCTATTGTCCCGATCTGAGATGATAGACTGTGGGATCCCAAAATGTACCCACACTCATTCAAAGAAGAGTTTAGTAGTGGCTTTGGATGTGATATTCTTCTTGCAGGCCGCTATAATGGCCATCTTTGAGAACTTGTCGACGACCACAAAAACACAGTTGTTTCCATGCTTAGTGGAAGGAAGGCCTGACATTTAATCCATGGAGATGGATTCCCAAGGTCAACTAGGGGTAGGCAGCGGGGTATAGAGGCCTTTCTTCTTGATGGTCAGTGTGGCAATGGCATAAGCAGTGCATGATCTGATGTACTTCCCGACATCCTGTTGAAGATTCAGCCAATAGAAATACTTTTGCAGTACTACCATTGTTTTCTCAACCCCAAAATGCCCAACGTCCCTACTATAGTGTGCTTCCCAAATCATCTTGGCATGCTCGCTTGAAGAAACACAAGGTGACCTAGGTGGCATAACAGGGCATCCTAGAGGTGAAAATCTGGAACATGCTGACCGTCCAAGAGTGTCTAGTATGTGTGGCCAAATTTTGGGTCGCTTTTGTAGAGAAGTGGCCAATCAAAAGTCTCATGCCCACAAGAGTTGAGCACGATGGTTAATGCCATGATCGGTGGTCGACTGAGGCAATCTGCAACATTATTGGTGCTGCCTTTCTTATACTTGATATTCAAATGGAACTGTTGGAGGTATGTGGACCACTTCTGATGGCGATCATTCTGCAATTTTCCTTGGGTCTGTATGAATTGTAGGGGTCAGTGGTCTGTGTGGGTGACCATTTCCTTTCCCAAAATGTAATGCTTCCATTGTCAGCAGGCCTTCACAATGGAATACATCTCTTTGTCATAAGTGGGATACTTACGGACTGTGTCTGAAAGTGTCTCACTATGATATGCCACTGGATGCCCATGTTGAGTAAGGACTGCCCTAATAGCATAGTCAAAGGCATCTGTTTTGACCTCAAATGGTTGTTGCAAGTCTGGTAATGCGAGCACTAGTGTTGAGTAGAGGCGATCTTTCAACTCTGTGAATGCCTTCTGTTGAGATTCAAACCAAAAGAATTTTGTTTTCGCTCCTCCCTTGGTGACTTGACTCAAGGGCCAAGTGATATGAGACAATCCCAACACGAACCTACGGTAGAAGTTGGCAAGACCTAGAAAGTTGCGAAGCTCTGTCAAAGTGGTTGGAGATGGCCAATCCCGAATGACTTGGACCTTGGCTAGATCCACATGCACCCCCTGTTCATCAATAATGTATCCTAGATACTGAACCTGGGTCATGCCAAAAGTGCATTTCTCCAAATTGGCACATAACTTATGTTGTCGTAGTGTTTGGAGAACCTGTCGGATGTGGTGGAGGTGTTCTTCCCAACTCTAGCTGAAGATCAGGATGTCATCCAAGTATACCACTACAAATGAGTTGGTGAATGGCCGCAAGATGTCATCCATTAGTCTCATGAAGGTTGCAGTAGCATTCGTCAATCCGAAATGCATAACCAACCATTTGAAAAGGCCCTCCTTGGCTTTGAAAGTAGTCTTCCACACATCAGAGGGTTCGATTGGTACCTGGTGATATCCTAACTTCAAATAATCTTGCTGAAATATTTTTCCGCCTTCAGTTGGTCCAGGAGGTCATCAATCAGTAGGATCGGGTACCTATTATGGACAGTGATCTTGTTTAGCACCCGATAGTCAATACAGAGTCTTAAAGTCCCATCCTTCTTGTATACCAACATGGTCGAGCTCCCACAGGGCAATGAACTCGGAAGGATGTGAGATTTTTGTAGCAGCTCCTAAATTTGTCTCTTGATTTCATCATTTTCCATAACGGAGCGTCGATAGATTAGCCCATTGGGCAGCGGTGCACTTGGGATCAGATCGATGGAGTGCTTGACCTGACAGTGCAAAGGAACCCCTACAGGGGAGGTGAAGATGTCCTTGTACTCCTCCATGACCTTGTCCATCTGTAGATGTCATGCAATGGGACCCTGTCTAGAGGTCGTAGTCACCGTCTTCTTCTCTCCTTGATGGCGTATCATCAGGAAAACAAATTTCCCAGTTTTGGAAATGAGATTACTGCATTGTTTTGCAGTAACCAAAGAGATGGCGGTAGGTGGTGCTATCTCTGGTATCCTGTACAGCTTATTTCCCAAAGTAACAATAACAGCACGGGGCCTTGATTCATACACAACATGTCACTTCCACAAGCATGGTTGTCCTAATAATAAATCACAAACTTCAAGGGGAGAAATGTCACACAATACCTCATCCGTGAAGGGCTTGATGTTGTATGGAAGGCGACACTACTGGCTCATGCGAAGATCTCGTCCTTGGTGAAGCCACCTGATGGTGTACGGTTGTGGATGTGTTGTGGTCGGTAAGCCCAACCACTTCACGACCTCTGCCAAAATGAGGTTCTTTTGGCTCCCGCTGTCGATAATGAACTGTAGCGGGGAGCCCTTTACCCACATCTAGGAGTGGAAGGGACGCTCCTCATCCTCTGGATCTTCATGTTCCTCCTTCTGGATCTTTGTGGTGGCAACAGTGGCATTAGGCTCTGCATCGATAATCTGCTTCCCTTCGTCATTCCCTTTATCGAGTTCTGACTCAGAATCAGAACCTGCATCTGATTCTGAAACCTTTAGCTCGGCCAATAGTGACTGCTTGGCTCGACACTCACTTGTGTTGTGAGTGGAGCTCTTATGGAACTCACACCACTTTCCCGTGTCATTTTTCAGCTTCGCAGCACTATTCTTTGCTTGCAGCTTTGGCGGGTTGTCTTGGGCCGCCCCACCTTGGCTTTTTCCTTTGTTCTGTGGTTTGGGGGCACCTTTCCCTTGCTTCAGATTTGCAGATCCAAAGTCTCGCTTCTTCTGTTTAAACTTTTGCTTGACCTTGACTGCATATCGTTATGTCGTGCCGAGCGAGGAGATGTTCAGGAATTCTATTTCTTCCTGGATGTATTTATGCAAGTAGCCATGGTATTTGAGTACCAAATGTTGCTCTGAATCCTTGATACCCAACTTTGTGCGAAGGTTATGAAAAATATTGGTAAACTTCGGCACGTCTTGGTCCCTTCCCTGCCGTAGCGTGGTCCACTTTATGTATTGATCCTCATAGCTTCCGACAGGGTAGTACTGCTCCTTGATGGCATCTTGGAATGAATTCCAAGTGGGTGCAGCTGAAAATAGTGAGCCTATACTTTCATCCTTCTACTCGTAGTAGGTTTCCCACCAGTCCTTGACATGGGGGGTTTCTTTAAGAAGAGCGAAAATAATCTTTTCCCGACTAGAAAAATCATGAATAGAAAAATAACACTCTAGCAGATTTAACCATTTATCGATGGCATTTGCCTCTATCTGACCCTCGAATATGGGGATTTCAAAATTAACTTGTACCTTAAACGGTGTGGTGTTTCCAGAGTAGTTGTTGGAAGCCGATGCATCACCCATGGATAGCTACTGAAGGATCTGGGCAAATTTTTCCATCATCACGTTCCTTTGTCGCTTAAGGGCTTCTTCGAGCAAGATTTTGATAGGATCTCCTACCCCCTCGTCTTTCTTTTTATCCGCCATGGGAGTCTGTTGGGATTTGTGAGGCTGGTCTTGCAAAGGTTCCACCATTTCAAGCCCTAACTCCTTATATCCTGACCTCATTGGGGAGATGCAAAGCAAAATAGAGAAAAAAAACAAACCGCTCTGATACCACTGATCTGGATTTAAATAGGAATGCAACACATTACAGAGATAACCATAAACACAGAGATGCAGCGGAAATAAAACTTCATTTCATTAATGTAAAATACAGAAATGGAAATACCCTAACCCGAGGAGATGTAACACCAAGAGTTTATGGGCCCCGTTGGGGTGAGTTGGACAGCCAAATTCCCAGGGTCGTGACTTGGTCATCTTATCTCCGTTTGATGTGCATGATAGCCCATTGGAAATATCTCTCCGAGGAATACGACGGAAAAGACGATTTTGGACAGAAAATAGTTGGTGGTAGATTTCCAAAAAAACGTCGTTTAGGGCCTCAAAACGGCTCCAAAAGTTTAGGACCCGAAAAACTGCTAAAAATAGTAAATTGTGCTACAATTAAGGCAACTGAAAAACTGAAACAAGCAATGGTGGGGGTCCAAGTGGAATTGGTGGGTGGCCACCAATATCCACCTGGATCAATTTCCCTCTAATGCAATTGGATAAAGAGATGATGACATGGCCCAAAGGTATATCCCAGAAGGTTTACCCCACAGGTTTGATTTACATGATTGTGTGATTGATCAGGATGACGTCATTTAGGATGAGTTGTATAACACGTAAGCCCGACGATCTAACCATTGGTTGGAGGTGGCACCCACATGTTAACATAGCTCAATCGATCAAACCAGAGGAATTATGAGTACACCCAAATAAAAAGACGGGATGATGTCAGTCGAGATGCGATGGCGAACACGAAAGCCCAACAGCCATGCTATTGGCTAGAGGTAGACCCCTTAATAGGTCACTGTGTTGGGTTGACCCTATAATGTTTGCAAGGGTGCCTATGGAAGGGAGTGGGGTGAGTAATGTGGAATGATGTGGCAGAGCTAATACATGCCTCAATCTAGAGTGAGGGGCATATGAGGAAGAGATACCACCATACACATAGGCCTGGTGGTCCCCACCTTGAGGGGCAAGGGGAGCGCTAAATAAAGTGTAGGGAGGAATGGGTGGGGTTATGTAGGTATGACCTCGTTGGAAGGCATGTCAGCCCGACTACTCCACCATTAGTCAAGGAGGAGCCCCACTATCCACACAAGCCCGGGAAGGAGGCCCCGGAGGTAAGGAAGTGTCACTCTTAGGAATACCGGGATGGGGCAGATAGGATGACATAATCTAGTGAGATCTACCCGAGATTAGTTAAAAGAACAGGGAAGCAAAGGCATCTGGAAGGTCCAAGCGGGATGACATAAGGTGAGTGTGTGGTAGGGCCCACACCGATGTAGACAAACCATTGGTGGGGGGGTGGTCCCACCTTACAAGTTAGCCCACCATAGAAATCTCGAGAGTTCATCACAATAAGTAGAGCATCAAGAGGGAAAGAATTGGGATTACACAACACTCTAGCACTGGGAGGACCAAAGGGATGGGCCCCACTGTGTTGGAAAGCATGTTCGGAGATGTAAAAGTGGTTCTGTCAAAACCAGAAATTGCTTCCGGGGGTTACCTGTAGCGGATTGGGAAAACAGGGCCCAAGCCCACGAGATTAATGTTAGTCGTTGATCCTTGAATGGGAGATATTCCCTTACTGTCATCCTGAGGGGTAACTCCATTGTAACCCATGTGCATGTTGGCATGCTAGGATCCTCGTGCGAGTGACTCCACTATTGAAGCGAGAAGGGATCTACCCAAGACTTACACGATGGTTAAGCAGTCGTGGCTATTTTCTTTTCGCGCTAGGGGAGCACATGTGCCGTGTGGGCCACCACAGCCATGGAGGATGCTAATAGAATGGTTAGGAGTCGAGGATTAGACCCAGGCAAAAGTGGAAGTATGCATTACTAAGAAGGCCGATCCCAACTGGTCCAAGAGCCCGACTACCATGTGGGCCAATGACAGACTGCCACATGGAAATTAGATGATGTGGTAGGGTCATATTATTTAAAAGGAAATGTCTTTCAATCCAAGGTTGGATTGAGGCAAAATTTTATATCATCAGACTAGTATCGATGAGACGAATGCAATGGTGATGGTTATTTTGAGTTTAAAGGAGTTTGGAAAAGTCGAAATTTGTATACCCCATTTTCATAACGATACATTGAAGATTGGGTTTGCATAGTGACCGCCTCCTACACTGTGTATTGGGTAAGGGGTGTTGTTACACCCATAAGGAAGGATCATTTCCCCTTGCCTTTCACTAACCAAGTCCTTGATGTGCTTGTTACGCAGTAATTTGTCACCGTTGGTCACCGTCCTTGTTACCCCTGCTTTCGCACACTGGAGGACACATTCATGGACCTGTGACCAATGACATAACTTAAAAACACTTGCATTGGATTCTCCTAAGTATGAACTTCAATATCCCTGAAGACACCTTTTGAAGATTAGCCCTAAAAAATGCCCTTTTTTCATTAGCGCAGGTTCACAGTGTCTAACCCGCGCCAATGGCTCAGTTCCTCCAAAGAGGGCGCGCCCATGGACGCGCTGTCACAGAACAAAGCCCACGCCACCCAAAATTGGTCATGATTTTTGGCCAGCGCGCACTAAAGTGTTTTTTCCTCCATTACTCATGCAGTTCTCTGGGGAAAAATCCCATGGAAGTGATCGAGTGTCGTCTTTTTCATCCATGACAACCCTGTCCAAAGGCTATTCTGGGACAATGCCAAATCTTCAGTAAGTGTCCGGATGCAATGAATACTTCCTCCTCCTCCATCTATAAATAACTGTCACCCTGCATTGAACCAGCTAGTTTTGAAGTTTTGCAAGAGCTAAAGTGAGCTAATATTTTGCTGGATTGATAGTAAGAGCTGAGAGAGAAGTTATGCTGTCGAAATATTAAGAGAGGAAGTCACTTTGCAAGGCATGTTTAGCTACTGACCCAATTGGAGGAGATTTCAACGTCAAGCCTATTTGGTTGTAATTCTTCTCTTCTTTTATTGAATAATGAACGACTGTCATAATGGTTCCACTCACATATTCTTCTAATGATATTTGAGTTATATCCTGCTTGACTGATATATAATTGCATGATATTGGATTTTACGCTTGTGTTGGATTGTTCTTTGTTTGTGCAGGTGTCCATGCGTGGAATGTAAGGATAGTGACCGGCCAAAGCTAAAGGACAAGAGCGACGTTTCTTCCACGACAAATAGCATTAGATTCCAGGTAGATCTTTCTGATCAACCTTTAAATTATGCAATTAGGAACTTGCGTGCAGCGTGTATGATTGTTGCTAGACCCCTGTCGAGCTAGTGGGATCGCCTCTGTCCGCAGAGGGGATTTACCAACCCAACAATTTGGCGACTCCGCTGGGGAGTTGGTTGTTGATTGTGTTTGTATTGTTTGATTTGTAAATTGTGGATGGAGTCTGAAGAGCGGCCAGGTAGCCTTCGAAACACTTCTGCTATGCAGAAGTGAAGTAGATCAATGCCACTTCAGTCGATCTCCGGTTCAGTTTACAAACTGCGCAATCTCAATCTTGCCTCGCATGTCGTTTTTCTCTCGTTTATTTGTCTGAATAATTTTCTTGGTTAGAGTTTTTGCTGTCTTTTTTACTTGCTGGCTCTGTCTAGATACTAGAAGCCAAGCCTGAGGCCATCCGTTCTGTCTTTTTGCATGGCAAACTCCGCCAACGCGTTTTTTCTTTGAACAGTCGCGCTGGTTGGCGCGTGTTGCTCTCAGACAACTCGCGCCAATCTCTGTTTAGCGCGAGTTGCAGACTTACAGTCGCGCCACACTGGTTAAGTTTTTTAATAAGCTTGTTTGCCAGTCTCTTAAACTTGGGTATGTGCTTTTCTGCTCTTTTTATGCCTCCTGGAAGTCTGTTGGATTGATATTTGGCTGGTGGTTTTTCCATCCTTCAGTTGTTTGCCTTTGTCCATCGATTTTACATCTTGGCCTTTGTGGTTTTTGTGTCATGGAACCTTCTGTTGGATTGATGATTTACAGATACGGTCTTTTTGTTGATTGATTTCCATATTCTTCTGGTGGTCATATGAGTTGTACATTTCATACTGCAAGTATCTCGCTTTTAGCTTGCTTGTTTTTACCTGACTTCATTGTGACTTAGCTTACATAGTTCCTTGAAGATCTTGGTTTTTATTTGCTTTGCTGGGTTATTGTTTATGTTTCAGATCTAGTTATAGATTCTTTGGAATGAATTATCTGATTGTGAATATCTCTTGAAACCCCTTAAGTGCATTATCATATTATTTTTAAAGAAAAGAAAAAAGATTTTTTGCTTTTCATCAATTAGCATGTTATGTTAATTTTTGCTTTTAAAAAAGAAAAAGAAAAGATTTTCCTTTCTTGTTATTAGCTGCATTAGTATTTTTGTGATCGTTTTTGTTTGTATGAAACTCTCAACTCTTATGTAGCTAGAATTCATTCAACGAAACGATACAATTTTCGCATATAGTTGCATTTAGGTCATTTCAAGAGATCACATACGGTAAGACCAGAAACTGAGACTTAATCAAAGATAAACCATCAAATGAACTCAATGAACCTAACAACGCATTGAAACTTAACGCTCACATTCTAGAGGTCTAGGCTAGAGACGTGTACCGGCGTCGTTAAGCCTGGTAGTTTATCGTTGAGTGGTTGGGTGATTCCTCCACGGTGAAATGATAGGTGCCAGTACGGACTGTGCTCCCACGTACCGTCGAGTATAAATTGGAAGACCCCTATAGGCTTGCAACCTTTGATCCATAGGAAGTCGAGTCTGCCGCCCTACAAACTGTAATGCACTGAACACAGCATTCGGGAAGATTGACTGCAGTACGGGAAGTCCTTGGTGATCTTCTGATCGCTAAGGTGTATAAGCAGTTTTACGAATTGTTTGGCAAACCCTTTTACCTAGATTTCTAAAGTAGTCAGCTTTTGATCCTTTTTAGACTGTCTAACAAAAAAGGTGTAAGTGAGCAGCTTGTCACTTCGTGCTCATTAAACAATCGAAAGAGACTAGAGTCAGCTTTTCGTCCTTTTCTCGACTCTTTAAAGATGAAAAGGTCAAGTCAAGTGTCATAATAATTTATCTGGCCACGATCACATTACCTAGTTAGATCTTGAGTGCACTAGCTTGAGTAGGATTTCGTCTTAATATGGCAAGTTTTCCAAGATTCATCAACCTAAGTTCCCCACCTGATGGGAATGCGGGTCGTTTCCCTTCTCCTGGAAATGTTGGTGCCCTTTATATGGCAACACTAACCCTCCCAGGGTTAACTGTCGGGCTACCAGTTTGGCTATTTTCAAACTCTGTGGTCCCTACTGTGTCGGCTGATACTACATCAGTCCCTCCGCCTGCTCAACATCCTGTTGAACCGAAGGTGGACCCCACCCCTTCGACACCTAATTCAACGTCTCCTTCTTCGCCTAGTGAAAGTACCTAGGTGGCTAACAAGAAGAAGAAGAAGACAAAGAAGAAGAAGTCAAACAAGGGAATGGTTACAAACACAATAACGACTACAAGCACAACTGTTGTTCCACCATGGACAACGGAAGACAGACTCCTTCCCACTCCTCCGCCCAAGGTTAAGTTTCCTTGCAGACTATGCAAGGAAAACCACCTTCTTCGTGATTGTCCTGGCATTCCCAGGGTCTTAAGAATATGGTCTCGTGATCCAGCCTGTCCCTCATTGTCCACTGATGCTCACGGCGATGCTACCTCCGTAGTTGGACATACTAAGGGAAAAGGGAAGATTCGATTCCCATGCAAACTTTGTGAAGGCAATCATTTCCTTCACCTTTGCCCACTCATGGACAAAGCCTCCTCTGTGTTGGAAAGCCTTGCAGATCCCTCACCCCAACTCCCCGCTGGATATCAGCATCTTTCTGCAGCTACGGATTGTCCTTCTACTGACCACAAGGTTGGTTTACATACCTCTCTTGTTCAGTCTCCTCTTCCTGCACCTGGCTCCACCCAACCTGTTCCCGATCAACCATTGGTCGGCGATCGTGTCAGTTCGAGTTTACCACCAATTGACCAACCTGTTCTAGACGACAGTCATAAACAGGTTCTTCATGTCTCAGCAGATTCTCTTGAGTTTGACGACGACCCTCTTATCCTTATTGATTCAGAGGGTCCTTCTTCGGCTCCGTTCGAGCATGGGGGCAATGATATGATTCCCCCACCGAGCAGTTCAGTTATCTCCTTTGATTGGAGTCACTTGACCACTTACCGCCTTCCATCCCATGTACCTTTCTAGATTATTGTGCATGCCTGTGACACGACCCTACCTGGCACCGTTATGGATGAAGGCGCGTCGGTCAGTCTCATGCCGTATACTACTTGGCAAGCTCTCGGTTCCCCGCTGCTTAGGCCGGTCATGCATACTTTGTTGGCTTTTGACGGAAGAGCATGTCCATCTTTAGGAGTCCTCCCACAGCTCCCTATTACTCTGGGAGGCAAAACCATCTATATAGACGTAATGGTTATCCAAAGTGCTCTTGGTAACAATTTTCTCCTTGGTCGTGGCTATATTTATGCCATGGGGGCTATCGTTTCTTCGCTTTTCCGTGTGGTCTGCTTTCCACACAATGGAAGGATTGTCACTATTGACCAATTATCATTCTTTAGCCCCCCTCTGCCGTTGTCACCTCCTCCCGGTTCTCATCCGCCGGTTGTCTCTGCCTCCCTGCAGGTCAGCTATGTGAGTACCTCTCCCACACCTCTATCCAGCACTACCGACATCGTCGATAGTGCTTTGGGGGCATTGGATGCTAGTTTCCACGGCTTTGATCTCCCATCGGGAGCGCCACTCCTGGAAGCCCCGGCTTCCTTTTCATTATGATGAAGACCGGGCGGAGCATAGTTTTTCCCTTTGTCAAGCTCCCTAAAAAATGCAACAAGGTGTCTCGAGGATAGTTTTGATCTTGTGGCAACCTCGTTAAAAAATGAAACATGATTGGTCGGAGCATAGTTCATCATCCTATGTCAAGCTCCTTAAAAAATGAACAGTCTAGTCGAAGAAGAAGCAAAGCCCTGTTTGTGCATCAGACTTTGCTTCACTGCAATGGTTTCCATTGTTGACCAGGGAGAGGCCGTCGAATACACGGTCGAGCGGAGTTGTCAGGCATAGTTCCTGATCTTGTGTCAAGCTTGTTAAACAATGAAACAAGTGTTGAGCATAGTTCCTGATCTTGTGTCAATCTCGTTAAACAATGAAACAAGTGTCGAGCATATTTCCTGATCTTGTGTCAAGCTCGTTAAACAATGAAACAAGTATCTTGGATAGTTTTGTTAATGTCTCAACCTCGTTAAAATAATGAAACTGTTTATCTCGAGGATAGTTCATATCCATTATGTCAACCTCGTTAAAACAATGAAACGTGTGTTCGTGTTTTTCGGACACATAACCATTTAGTCAACCTTCAATCGATTTTCAACGGACTGAAGCTTGGGGGGCATATACCTCGGATTGATACCTCGGATTAATACACAATGTTTGGGGGCATGCCCGTTTCACTTCCCATCAAGCATAGTTTGCATGTATGCCACGTGCTTTTAAGCTTGTATAAAAAATAAAATTTTGTATAAACGATAAAATATATGCGTGTAAATACATTCCAATGGGTCGTTTGTTATGCACTAGATACATTAGATTACATATGTGTCCAACAGTTGCATAGCATATAAAACACATAGTCACATGTACAAGATCCATCTAGGAATAAACATAAGCATATAAACATACAAAAACACATGGGTCACATGTTATGTAACTGATACATTTGCATAGCATAATTAAAACATCATCACATGTACAAGATCCATCCAAAAAATCCATATGTATATATATATACGTGAGTCAAAGTGTTCGCGCCCCGCGCGTTACAAAAAATAATACATGTCAAAAGTCTATACAGCCGCTGACAATGTACTCAAAAATGTACAAAAATAAAACCTAGATGTCTAAGCACGGTTATGCTCGTGATAGCATGTCACTGCTCGTACCAAACGTCTCAACAAACGATGAACACGAGTAGACACCCCCACCGTATGCCTCTGATAAGCTCTAGGCACATCTGCCAACCTGCCGTAGTCTGGGATACCTCGAGTTAGTGCCTCAAGATTCTGCACAAGATCATCCTCACCCTCTATCTGAGGGTCTACTGTGGGTTGTGCTCTACGCACATTATGGGGCACGTCAGCTGGTCGCTCTGCGCCAACATCTGTATACATATATAGACGCTGTTAGAAAATAGACATGTATTAACAAAAAAAAATTTAATACATAAAAAACATTAAAAAACATAGAGTTCTTACCCAGCTCCTCATCCCAATCCTCTCCATCAGGTAGAGGGAGATCAGGATCTCCAGTGAAATCCGTGCCCGCATAGGGCCAGTCCTCAACGACTATCATCTGGTGTCGGAGCCAAATGAAGAACTCGGGCTTCCAGGAAATCTGTTGGCCCCCTCCTCCTCTGGGCATAAGTTCTGCCCACCGATGCAACCTCGGCTCCCTCAGCACTAGATCTGCTACTATCCCTCCAGGTACCCGAAAAATTGGCAACCGCTCTAGAAAGAAGGTCACCAGGATTGACCCATACCCAAACTGTTTGTTTCCATCCCGCTTACATTTGGTAAGCTGTCGTTTGATATTGGTCGTCACTGCTGAAGCCCAATCAAACACTGTAGGATGGAGACACTCGGTGGCCAACAACAAGTGATTCTTGCTGGCCTCATGGGGTGCCTGCATACCTGCTGCTCGGGTAATGGTAAACAAGATGATTCGCAGAACCAAGCTGGGAATCGTGTTGATGTCTATTTTCCTGCTATTCACACCAAAACTTGCATCATGACATATTCTATCTTTCACCTCCTCGATCTTCTCTGCAGAAGGTCGACTGCCTGTCAGAATGGGATGCGCACCCTGTCGTGATAAACATGTAATAAAATAGACATCGGAAACATCCAATTCCAATGTCTGGTCCTTCAGGCGGAACACCTGATCCTCTATATCCCAAGCGTCTACTATGAAACGTAGTAGCTCAGGTTGTGCACGTAGGTAGGAGGTGTGAAAGAATTTCTTGAGCCCGCAGTCTCTCAATGCAGTCATACAATCATCATCTGCCAAAGCTAGGGCATCAACTTCGCTGTGCTCTCGTTCTTTCCATTCTACCACCATTTTTGGCAAAATCTTGTAAACAAAGGACAAATTTCAATCATTAGATAAATATTGAGATATAATTTGAAAGAAATTTGCAACTTTAACGATCCAATTTGGAAAAAATTGGGATCGCGCCATTGGCGCGACTGTTTCTAAAACAGTCGCACTAATGGCGCAGCCTCTATAGGAAATTCCTGCCATCGGCGCGGTCTCGTGCCGGAAACCCGCGCCAATGGCGCGGACCTAAATTTTTTTAAATCCTCTTGCAGGAACCTAAAATGTGGATGAAAACTAGAAAAAATGGAATGAAAATGAAGCTTAGGATGAGGCCTCTTACCTGTTGCAGACGGCGACTCAAACTATGTCCTGGATTGGTCACAATCAGCAGGTGAATTTTGCACTAGAAACCCTCCAACAGTGAACTCATAAGGTAAAAAGTGAAAAGTAAATTTGTTTTTTACTTTTTTACTATTTATAGCACTATTTTAGCCCAAAAATACATTAGAAGTGTTAATTTTAAGTATTTTTAGGTATTTTCGTGTCGAAATAGGCTTTACGCTGTTGGTCGATCGATGATAGGGTCTGGTGCAGTTCAAACGAGCGTCTTTTTAACTTTTTCAAGCTCGGAAAAACACAAGAAAATGTTACTTATGGTCCGCTTTCAGCTCTTTTCCTGACCTTTTAGAGCGGAAAAGATCGCCGAGTTTTCCCTCTTGGCTCGTTTAACGGTCACTAAGGGGCGGTCGTTTTAAGTTCTTTTATCAACCGTTAAAATATAAAAAGATTACCAGGTTTTTGTCGTTTCAAACTCGTTAGTGGTTACGAAACAACGTGATTTTGATCCCTTTTCTACTTTTTCAGGTCGAAATCACAACTCATGAAAAGTACTCCTCGGTCATTTTGATCGGGCGGTTCTTTCAGGTATCATTTTACACTTTTTCGGACCCGAGAGGCACAACTCTACGAAAAAGGACCTCTGGAGTTTTCTTTTCCGTGTCTTTTTCAAACTCTCTAAACATGAAAAAGACTCCAAGTTTTACCTATGTCGGACTCGTTAAACCCTGACGACATGACTCGTCGTTGACGAGACTGAGCGTCTCCTCTAGGGCTCATTAAATTTTACTACGTGGATTCGACGAGGTGAACTTACACCACAGCATATGCTCCCCATCAAGCTTGTTAAAAATAATTGGGGTACTCGCCAGAAATGGCGGGGGAAAAAGAAAATTTTGGAACCGTAATTATAGTCGTGTCGGCAGTATGTCGCTCTTGAACATGGCACTTTTTTGCTTTCGTGTCAGGGTGGGGATATCTCATTTCATTTCCACTTGCCTCCATGGGTTCGGGTCATCCTATTTGACCTCTCATTTTCTCATTGCCACGTCATCATGACCTCTGATCCATTGACGTCAAATACTGCCAACTCCACTGTCGTGCCGCCGATATGTTCAAAGAGAAGTTGACCTCTAAAAGAAACCGCCTCCACTTGATAGTTCATAAATCTTACTTCACAACATTGTCTCTTCCCGTCTCGTGTTGATGATGTGGTACCTCTCGTGCCTGTTAACAGCTTTCATTATTGGATGGTAATCAGACGATGTTCATGCATGTTCGACTTCAGCTTACATTTTTGCATGCTTGAACTTGTACTTGTGTTCGGGTCGAGGTGGAGCGCAAGACCTTGGATTGTGTCTGTTGTAATCCAGGCGTGATTTTGATACATGACTCTTTCGTTGGATGGCTGCGACCATACCTGAGTCTATTCATCGATCCTAACTAGATGGCTGCGTCCATACTACGGATCTTGATTGTTATGTACTCTGTCAATGGATGGCTGCGTCCATACCACATATATCATGTATTTGAACTATCATACTGTATCTCTCCATGCAGATTCTCGGCGGTAGCTAGATATGATCTTGTAAAGCACTTCACCTCTCTCTCTCTCTCGAGGCTCATGCTTTAGGGGGCATCTGTTACGCAGTAATTTGTCACCGTTGGTCACCGTCCTTGTTACCCCTGCTTTCGCACACTAGAGGACACATTCATGGACCTGTGACCAGTGACACAACTTAAAAACACTTGCATTGGATTCTCCTAAGTATGAACTTCAATATCCGTGAAGATACCTTTTGAAGATTAGCCCTAAAAAATGCCCTTTTTTCATTAGCGCGGGTCCACAGTGTCTAACCCGCGTGAATGGCTCAGTTGCTCCAAAGAGGGCGCGCCCATGGACGCGCTGTCACATAAAAAAGCCCGCGCCACCCAAAATTGGTCATGATTTTTGGCCAGCGCGCACTGAAGTGTTTTTTCCTCCATTACTCATGCAGTTCTCTGGGGAAAAATCCCATGGAAGTGATCGAGTGTCG
>APFE030115898.1:0-22327 GCA_000404065.3 Pinus taeda | reverse complement strand
TTGACCGGCGAATAATAAAGCCAAGTGATTGATATTATAAACCCAAAGGAACAATAAACCCAAGGGATTAATACTAAAACCCCAATAAATTATGGACCTAAGGGAATAATATTGAACCTGAGGGACTAATATTATAAACCCAAGGTATATAAACCCTAAGTGGAGACACCTTTTTTCATAATTTGAGCTTGGACCATGATTGACCAGAGTTGACCATGGTTGGTTATGATTGACCATGATTGATATTATAAATCCAAGTTAATAGTAAAGCCAAGGGATTGATATTATGAAGCCAAGGGAAACATAAACCCAAGGGATTAATACTAAAACCCCAAGGGAATAAGCTTAAACCCAAGGGACTAATATTATAGACCCAAATATAAATATTATGAACACTAAAATAAACATGGTTTATTTTCATGGTGAGACAATCCTTGTAACAATGGGACATTCAACCATGGTTGACCATGGTTGGCTATGATTGACAATGGTTTACCATGATTGATATTATAACCCTAAGGGAATAATAAACACAAGGGGTTGATATTATAAACCCAAAGGAATAGTAAACCCAAGTGATTAATACTAAAACCCCAAGGGATTATGAACCCAAGGGAATAATATTAAACCGAAGGGACTAATATTATAAACCCAATGTATATAAACCCTAAGATAAATACTATAAACACTAAAATAAACATGATTTACCATCGTTGATTTTTATATTGAGACTATCCTTATCACAATTCCATGTTGGACTATGTTTTACCATGGTTGACATCATAATAAACCATCGTTAACCGGGAAATAATAAACCCAAGCGATTGATATTATAAATCCAAAGGAACAATAAACCCAAGGGATTAATACTAAAACCCCAAGGGATTATGAACCTAAGAGAATAATATTAAACCAAAGGGACTAATATTATAAACCCAAGGTATAAAAACACTAAGATAGATATTAAAAATACTAAAATAAACATGGTTGAATTAATAAACCCTAACAATTAATATTTTAAACTCAAAGGATTAGTAAACCAAACGAATTATTAATATTATAAACCCAAGGAACTAATAAACCCAATGGCTTAATATTACAAACCCAAGGAATTAGTGAACCCAAAGGATAAATATTAAAAACCTAAGGAATCAAGAAGCACAAGGGATCAATATTACAAACACAAGAGATTAAAAAAGCATAGGAATTAATATTCTAAAAACGAAGGATTGATAAACTCGCATGATTATTAATATTATAAACCCAAGTGATTAATAAACCTTAGAGATTGTTAGTATTATAAACCCAAAGAATAAATAAACTAAAGGGATAAACATTATAAACCTAACGATTAAACCCTTAATATTGGGGTTTAATAAACCGAAGGTATTATTATTATAAATCTAGTGGATTATTAATATTATAAATACAAGGGATGAATAAACCCAATGCATTATTAATATTATAAATCCAAGGCATTAATATTATAAAAACAAATGATTAATAAACCCAAGCAATCAATAAACCCACGGAATAAATAAACCCAACAAACTAATATTAAAAACCTAAACAATTGATAAATCCTAACAATTAATATTTTAAAGTCAAGGGTTTAATAAACCCAAGGGATAAAATGATAAACGAAATAAAGTATTAATATTATAAACTCAAAGAACAAATAAAACCAAGTGTTTAATATTTTAAACCCAAGAGAAAAATATTATAAACCTAGGGATAAAAAAATGCAAGGGATTAATATTATAAACCCAAGGTAAATAAACCCTAATAGAAATATTTTAAATGCTAAAATTATCATGGTTGAGGATTGTTGATTTTCATATTGAGACAATCTTTGTCACATGCAACGTTGCAACATAGTTGACCATGGATATTAGACCCACGGGATTAATATTATAAACCTAAGGTATATAAACGGTGAAATAAATATTATAAACCCTAAAAGAAACATGGTTGACTAAAATATATATGGTTGATTATGGTTGACCATGGCTGATTATGGTTGACTATGGTTCAGAGTAATATTACACCCAAGGTATGAATATTATCAATCCAATTTAATTGGTTAAATCATTGACATTTATATTAAACCAAAGGATTAATATTATGAACCCTATGAATAATAGTGCGCCCAAGGAATATGAACCCTTAGATTAATAAACCCAAGGGATTGATATTATAAACCCACGAGAAGTAAATGCTAAAATTATCATGGTTAACCATGGTGGATTTTCATATTGAGACAATCTTTGTCACAATGTGGCATTGCAACATGGTTGACTATAGATATTATACCCAATGGATTAATATTATAAACCCAAGGTATATAAACCCTAAAATTAACATGGTTGACTAAAATAAATATGGTTGACTATAGTTCACCATGGTTGGCTATTGTTGGGAGTAATATTAAACCCAAGGGATGAATATTATCAACCCAATTTAATTAATTAAATCCATGAGATTTATATTAAACCCAAGGATTAATATTATGAACTCTATGAATAATAGTAAACCATAGGAATATGAACCCTTATATTAATAAACTGAAGGGATTCATATTATAAACCCATAGGAATAATAAACCCAATGAATCAATACTAAAAACCCAAGGGACTAATATTACACACAAGCAATAAATATTATTAACCCAAGGTATATAACCCTTAAGATAAATATTGTAAACCCTATAATTATCATGATTGACCATGATTGATTTTCATATCAAGACAGTCTTTGTCACATTGCAACATTGCAACCTGTTTGACCATAGTTAACCATGATTTATTTTTGTATACACACAATATTTTGTCACAATGCAATGTGGAACCACGGTTGATTTTCATATAGAGAAATATTTGTCATAATGTGACGTTGGACCATGGTTGACCATGATTATAAACCAAGGGGATTTATATCAGACCCAAAGATTAATATTATAAATCCTATGAATAATATTAAGCCCTAGGAATAAGAACCCTTAGATTAATAAATCTAAGAGATTGCTATTAAAAACAAAATGGATTAATACTAAAAACCCAAGGGATTATAAACCCAAGTAATAATATTAAACCCAAGGGATAAATATTATAAAACCAAGGTATATAAACCCTAAGATAAATATTATAAACCCTAAAATAGTCATGGTTGACCATGATTTACCATGCTCAATTTTCATATTGATACAAGGTTTGTTAGAATGTGATGTTGGACTATGGTTCACCATGATTATAAACCAAGGGATTTATATTAAACCCTAGTATTAATATTGTAAACCCTATGAATAATATTATACCCTAGGAATATGAACCCTTAGATTAATAAATCCAAGGAATTGATATTATAAACCCAAGGGAATAATTCTAAAACCCCCAATGTTTTATAAACCCAAGGGAAAAATATTAACCCCAAGGAATTGATATTGTAAAACTAAGGTATATAAATCCTAAAAAAGAAATCATAAGCCCTAAAATAAACATAGTTGAGGTTGACTATGGTTGACTATGGGTTGACAATAGTTTTAAAGCATTTATTATGGTGACTATGGGATTAACTATGGGTTGACGACAGTTTTGAAAACATTGATTATGGTGACTATGAGGTTAATAAACTAAAGGGATTAAATCATCGGATTTATTAATAGCTTGTGTTTATAATATTAATCAAATAGAAGATAGATTTTGATAATATTCAATATTGATAATATTAAATGTTAACTTTTCTACTTGTCATTATTATTAATATTAATGTTACAATTTAAATGATTTAAATAATTTAATCTAATAAGTTATAACATTAAATTTAATAAATAATTATTATCATTACTGTTATAAACATATTTTAAAACATTATTAATATTGTATTAATGATGTTATTAATAGTTTTTTAATTAAAAATATTATTAATAATATTGTTTTCACTATGAATTTGAATAGCATTGTTTTTTTTGTAAGTTAGGTAGGACTACATTTTTATGATGTCCAACTTCTTACCCCGATGGGGATATACCAATTTGAATCCAAAAGTTTTCATTGTGAATTTGAATATTATTTTTATTATTAATGATCATTTGTATTTATATTTTTAAGAGCTATCTTTATTTATAATAATTTAACTATTATAAACTTATAGAAAAATATTATAAACTAAATTTAGATAATACAATAAATTTTTTATAAATTTAAGACAATATTTACTTAAATAAGTTTTTTTAAGTGATATATTTATTTAAAAACTGAAGTGAACAAATAAAATCAAATTATAAAACTTAATATTATTCAAATTAAATATAAAATAGTAAAAAAGCTTAAATCTAAAACCTGAATTATAAAGGGTTAAGTAATTAGAGTTATCAAAGTAATATTTAAAAAATTCAAAATCTAAAATCTAAAATTATAAAGTCTTAAGTCTTAAGCAATAGTATTTATCAAAGCTATATTTAATATTTGAAATGTTAATTTATTTTTTAATTTAATAATCTAAAATTATAAATGGTTGAAATCACATATGAGATTTTTATATTCAATTTATTGAGAAAAGCATAAATATGACTTTTGTATGTTTTTACTTCTTTTTCATTGGAATATTTATTTAGTGATTATACGTTTGTTGCTTGGAGTTCATTTATATTCTTGGTTGATTCAAATTATTGGTATAATATGTGCATCTTTGATGCTGATAAAAACTACTTGTTATTTGGTTTTTATTCACCCATTTTACATTGTTGGGAGTGCATTTGTACTCTTCTTTATTCAAATTACCTTGCATAATATGTGCATCTTTCTGCCAAAAAAATATACTTATTATTTTGTTCTTATTCATGCATTTTAAGTTATGTACTGTATATATATTTCAGCATCTACTATAAAAATTAAAGGTCTTCATCCTTATAGCTTGACGAGATTTTAATTCAAGATTTATATAATTCTTTTTCTCCTTTTACCATACAATCTGAGTATTTATATCTTAAAGTATATTAATATAATTTTTAATTTTTATATTTTGCTTCTAAAAAATATAAATAAATTTAATTTCTAAAAAAAATAATTGATATTTCAACTTATAAACTACCATACCTAAAAGCTACAATTTTAACAAATCTATATATAATTTCTAAAAGAATAATCTAAAAATATATAGGAAAATCGAAATTTAAGAACTTTTAAACCAAACTGAAGAATATTAATCTTCTCACTAACCTTATACCTTTAGCTAACAACATCATAGATCTAATAGGTTTAGGGCATATTTGGTAAACAAGTATTTCCTTGTGCACATTTATGGAAGACATTTCATTTTGTAAATGATAGGAACAAAAATGACTTTAAAACAATATATTGTAAGGAAATAACATGTGCTTATATGTGTCTCTCAACCAAATATATAGATATTTAAATAATTAGATATGTCTTTAGTTTCTGAAGGATGTTGATATATACCTCGTTTGACATTTTCAAATTAGGGAAAAAGGAACATAAATACAAAATTAGCTATAACCCTCTATATTGAGACTAACCAAAATTTGAAGTTTGAAGATATCTAATGTTTTGTGGTTTTGAGTATGGCAGGTGTGGCTTTTGTACACAATCTTATTGTATGTAAAAATGAAAAAAAATATGATCTAATTAATTTTCTTAAAACATTCTTTTCAATAAATTAGAAAGCATAATAATTTATTTGTTTTCAAGAATTTTTTGTTGGAAACCCATTATTATTTTTTAAGAAAGACAAAATAATTTTAAATTTAAAAGTTGATTAAAAATAAAACTCAGAAAATGAAATTTTAATATATTTCTATTCATAAGAACACTAAAACTGAGAATTATTTATACATATTATTTATATGTATTTATCTTTAATATATTTCTATTCATAAAAACACTAAACCTGAGAATTATTTATACATTTTATTTATATGTATTTATCTTTAATGATCCATTTCAAGTTTCTTGAAACATTTGGTAAACCTTTTTGGTAGCATAAAAAAGGAAAAAAAAAGTAAAAGTAAATTTTATACATCCATATATATATATATATTTCAACATTTATATTCACTTTAATTTTTAATAAGTATCTTCAACAACTATTGCTTGTGGTTTTCCGAAGGCTCAGAAATATTCACTTTAATTTTTAATAAGTATCTTCAGCAACTATTGCTTGTGGTTTTCCCAAGGCTCAGAAATATACTCAAACTAAGTTGATCGAAAAGTATAAGATAAACTAAGAATTTTACTGTGAGAGATGCAAGTTCGTCATTAAGGTCAATGACATTAATAAAAAAAACCCACCCGATTCCAACAATTTGACTCCTATATCATAATTTCACTGGAAAAATAGAATTCTTTCACCCATGAAGTGATTTGTTATAAAAGTATCATCCAACAAAAAATTCACATACTTCATACCTTTTGCCACCTTGTTTCCAGGAACTCGTTCATTGCAACACCGTTTTGAGCGTATGAGAGAGGCGATAACCAGTATCTCCATATCCACCACCCTTTAATGTTTTGAGCGTATGAGAGAGGAGATAAGCAGTATCCCCATATCCACCACCCTTTAATATCGTTTGTTTGCGAGGAGTAAAAAGCATTAAGCCTCTTGATTGGACTTTATTGTATTTATTTTATTATTCTATTTCTGATCAGGTCCAATTTGTGAGACAGGATCTGAGCTGTAGGCCAACTTCCTAATCTAAGGTATTACAGTGGATCATGCAACTCTGCCTCTCTTAACACGTCAAGTTGTTAGTGTTTACTATCTTTACAAAGTTGGAATTTGAATTGGTTATGTTATTAATAAAAAATTGTTTGATATAATTTTTTGAATTAAAATTTAGTAAGATATAGAATCAAAATAAGAAAAATAAAAAAAAAATAAACATCATTGTTAATAGTGAATCATAAATATCATTGCTAATGATCAATTTATATGTCACTTCACTTGAACATGAATATACAGTTATTTAGGTTTTTTTAATAGTGACAGTGTTATATCTATCCAATAGACTTTGATAGTAGTATAGTGTTGCAAATAATATAATTAATTTAACATTGCATACAAATTGGGGATTTGAAATTGCTGTGTAGTTTTCAATGTTTTATAGTACATAAATGAATTTTGCACACAAATTGGCTCTACTGCAATTTTAATTTTAGTTATAAAAACTGAATGAAACAATGAATTTATTGGGATAAAAAATTGTTTTGTTCAGGTTCTCTCTCTACAAATTATTATTAAGAACATGAAAAGGTGAGATTAATAGACGGGTTAATGAAACTGACAAACACCTATTATTTGAAATTGGACACACTTTATCAATGTTTTGAAATGGAAAATCATCTCATTCTGAAATTCATCTTTCCACTACTATGACAAGTGTATGTGTAAGGTTTTGGAATCCTCATATTTTTGTTATGGTAGGTGTGTGTAACATTTTGTAGTTCTTCCCATTCTATTTAATCCTAATAAGTGTCAATTAACAAATGGCATGGCAAATTTTTAATCAATCTTTATAAAAATTTAATTTAAACAAGGTTTAATCATGTGATTTAAATATGCAGGGAAGTTATTGGTGTGAATTTCATCCATCGATATTGTCGCAACAACGAGAATACACTGACATCTTTAAATTTACATTGTCCGCATCAATTTTTTTAATTAGTAAAATGATTAAAGTGCCCAATTCTAATAAAAAGAACTCATATCAATATAAAAAATCTAAAAATATATATTTACAATTTTGTTTCCTCAAAAAATTAGATAAAGCACTAAGATCTTAAAACCTTTAACTTTTAATTCGGCGCTTATGTTTTATTCGCTTATGTATTATTCCTTTATACCGATAACAAGGTACACATTATAAAGGTGGTGTTGTCACTTTAAACACTATTGATTTTAATAATTGAAATTTATTTAAATAATTTAAAATTGTTTTTTTTTTAAATATGAATTGTAATATTTTTATCATAAATAAATTTGGGAATAAATATATTATAAAAATCCAAAATTCAAAATGTATATTTACAATTTCGTTTCCTCAACAAATTAGATAAAGTACTCTGATTTTTGAACCTTTAACTTTTAATTTGGTGCTTATGTGTTAATCCTTTGTACCGAGGACATGGTATAATCACATGCATTATTGTTGTTAATTTATAAGCATTTTTAATTTGGTGCACTAATAGTAATTAACATGAAACTCTATTACTAGAATCTTGCCTTGGCAGGGACTAATGAGAGTTTTAATTATAATTTCAGTCAAGATCATGGCCTTGATCTTGCGTGAAAGAACTACCTCCAACTTCTCATTAATAATTTTGATGATTATATTGTTGTCATAAGTGTCTATTACCATTACCTTTGTCTTTTTATACTAAATTTCATTTAAAGGAAAATGTGAAATTTGTTTAGGGCATCAAGATGTCTTTGGACATTATCTTGATGTGATTTTCTAGTAATAAAACATCATTTTCCTAAGTCATCAACAACAAATCATAACTAGTTATGCATATTTTATCCTCCTCCATTCTTACTAACCCATTATTCAAACCAATCTATCTATATGTCAAATAAGTTTGGAGAGATAGAACATTATGGTATCTTTTTGCTTAGCTAATAACACAACATCATCATACCATGCATGTGATACCATTATTTCATATGACAAAATTGTGATAATATGTTGAAATAAGCACGCCTCCTAAAATATATATTAAAGTGTAATGTTATTGGTAGAAAAAACTAAAACTTGAAGTTTATCCACAAAAATGTTAGATTTGAAAATAACAAGTGATTGAATCTAAAATCCATGCTTACTCTAAGAGGAAATATTTCCATTTACCATAGTCTTAGCCTATTTCTCTTGCTCGTCATGGTGGGTGTGAGAGATGACAAAGTGCGAGGAACCTTGGGATGAGTCATATTTCAAATGTTCAGATCAAGAACGACAGGTCATCAAAATATGGAATGTATGCCCAAATTTCCAAAGTATTGCCTTAGCTTCATGTGATTGGGCATCGTAGTCAATCTATAATGCACCTATTAGGGTGGGCATATATTATTCTAAATTTAAAAAAATGGAGTCATAACTTTATGATCGAGAAGGGTATTATAATTTAAACAAATACAATGAATATTGTACGAGGAATGGCATGGACCGAGACGAGGCCAGTGAAGATTATGGTTTTATGTTCATTGTGTACTATTAAAAATAAAGAACTTTCATAAGGTGAAATAGCAGGCAAGGTTAGGATCTTATGACCATTCGTATGAGGACGACGGGGTTTTTTATACACGTTCGCACGGCCACGTAATCGCATAAGGATTTCGACCATGCATTGAAAATAAATAAATCAGACGAGCGATTATTATGGCTTGTGTTCCTTGTAGAATGAGTTAAAACACATAACTAAAATGAATTGTAACTTTAATGACTGATAAATTTAGTAATTTTTCACATATTTGCAGACCTTGACACTGAATGTTGGATTGAAAATCATCATTGCGACATCGCATATGAAACATAAGTATAAACGTAATCGAAAGACATGAATTTTCAGAAGCATTAAGCTACTGAGAAAGCAAAAATTTTGATGCTGAGTCGAAAGAATGCAAATAAGTGAATTTTTAGTACCGGTGAATGGACCATAGCACTCAGGAATGGTTTCTTAGAACGGATGCCCGAGCAAATGACCATTTCTCTTTATTGGATTAGATGACTTTAAGATTTTAGATAATGAGCAAACATAATAAGAAGTAACATAGCCGATGTCACCTGGTTTGAGCTCGAGACCTTAGGGTATAGAGAACCCGAGCCATAAAGAGTTGTAAAAGTTCGACCAAAGGAATGGGGATTTACATAACTCAGCAGGGTAAATTATGTCATAGAAAATGGGGAAAATGGGGAGAAATAGTGAGCAGAGATTGTTATTATCAATATTCAAAATAGCTAAACAGATTATATTGAAAATATCAAAAATAAATGACTAGAGTGAAACTCCATTAAACTGAAGTAAAATCGAATTGTCTATGACACCTAGCGGACCTTTAAATCAAATGTGATGACACTTAGCAAACAAGAAGATTAATATCTCAACATCTCCTCCTAAACTCAATTGTTACAAGTAGAAACTCTTACCATGCCTAATTGTTCTCTTTGAAATTCAAATACATTTTTGTCCAATGGCTTTGTGAAAATATCTGCAAGCTGATCTTTGGAACCACAAAAAGAAAGTACTATGTCTCTATCATTGACAAACTCACATATGAAAAGAAAATGAGTGTCATATTTTTCTTGACCAACAAAAATGCCAATAGCAAATTGTTAAATTTCAATGTCTAATATGTATTTCATGACCCCTAGATCAATCATATCAACTTGTGTTTACATTGTTGCTTTGAAGTATTCTAACATCATATTACCTGTATAAAGAAGATCATCAATGTAAATACATACACTCATAATTTTAATCAATGTAAATACATACACTCATACTTTTATTTTGATGAGTATGCGTTGATGTGATCGTACCAAGCTCTTGGAGCTTGCTTAAAACCATACAAAGATTTCTTCAATCTGTATACCTTATGCTCCTATCTTGGAACCTCAAAACCAGGAGGCTACTCTACATAAACTTCTTCATGCAATATACTATTTAAGAAAGTAGATTTTACATCAATTTGATATACCTTTCATTTGTGTTGAGTTTTTGTGGATAAAATGGTTCTCAAAGTGTTTAACCTTGCTACAAGAGCAAAGGTTTCACCATAGTTAACACCAAATTGTTGTGAGAATTATTTGACAACCAAATTTGGCTTATGTTTCTCAATTTCAGCTTTTTCATTCAACTTGGTCTTATATACCCATTTTACATCAATCTTGGTTTTGTCTCCTTGGAGATTAGCTAGCTACCAAGTTTGGTTCTTCTCTATGAAAACAATTTCTAGGTTCATTGCATCTACCTAATGCTTTTCTTTAACTACTTCTTCAAAATGGGTTGTGTTGAGATGAAATGAATGCAAACATATTATGTTGGTCAAACTCATGCTCCTACTCATATATTTCTTTAATGTTTTTTGTTTTCTAACTTTCTTATGAAGATGTTGAATCACTGGTGGATTCACTGTGTGAAGATGTACCATTCTCAGAATGGTATGGCTCTTCTTCAACCTGCAAACTTTATAGTTGTGACGTATAAACTCACTAATTTGAAACTTCATCAACATGATCACACCAAGATTTATTTTCAAAAAATTTAACATCTCTGCTTAAAACAAACTTCTTGGTAACTGGATTGTAAAATATGTAGGCTTTTGACTGCTCATTATACCCTACAAAAATACATCTTTCACTTCTATCATCAAGCTTCTTTCTTAGTTGCTAGGGAACAAGATTTATTTTCAAAAAATTTAACATCTGCTTAAAACAAACTTCTTGGTAACTGGATTATAAAGTATGTAGGCTTTTGACTTCTCACTATACCCTACGAAAATACATCTTTCACTTTTATCATCAAGCTTCTTTCTTAGTTGCTAGGGAACATCTGCAAAAGCTACTAATCCAAAAGTTCTTAGTAAGATACATTTACCTTTTTACCATCCCATGCTTCTTGAAGTACTGTGTCTTGGAGACTGGTTGTTAGAAATTTGTTGAGAACATACATTGTTATCTCAACTACTTCAACCCAATAATCATTAACAACTTCTTCTCACGAAGCATACATCAAATTGCATAAAATCTCCTTTTTAATAAAAATAGAACTTTGAACCACGGGACTTGAACTTCCTCATAGAGCCCACGTTCACTTGAATTTGGATACGAATGGAGTTGAGCCAACATAAATTTCTCCTCATGGAACCCGCTATGTTGTTCAACGCACTTCGTGAAAGACCAAACATGCGTTGGGTCTAAATTTCGCTTGCGTTAAAATTTCGCATGGGTGTGTTGGTCACTCAGAAATTTAAAAAAATAAAAAAATTCGCCCGACCTTCTATATTCGTTGAGGGGGGTAACAAACCGCTTCATCATCTTCACAGAACCGACTCCACGCAAGCTCGCTTCTTCAAAAAAATGGAGACTTTTTCTGCTCCTCAAATTATTGGTCTTCACTGTTCCCTATCAAGTCTTATATGATCTGAAGCTATGAAACCATAATAGAAAATGGAGAGAAATTGTAGAGCAGAGATTTTTGTTCTCAATATTGAAAATAGTTAAATAGATTACATAGAAAACATCAACAATAAATGACTACAGCAAAACTCGACTAAATTAAAATAAAACAAAACTATCTATGACACCTAACAGACAAACCATATAATCAAATATAATGACACGTAACATCAAATGTGATGAAGCATAGGAGACAATAAAACTAATATCTCAACACTATGGTCATACAAAAGAAAGAATACATTGATCGGAATATTTCTTATGATTATTAGAATATTGATGCCCATTCAAAAGAGATATAAGTTTAGAACGATATATCATTATAAACGAAAAAGTCTTAGGACAAGAGAGAAGACAAAATGATAATAATATTTTTATGTTGAAGGTGAATAACAAGATTGTTGGGTTTAACAATAAGTCTTTAAATTTACGAATTGTATCGTTATTTGATGGCACAACCTTCTCCAAGAGATATAAAAAAAGGTTATAATACTTAGTGAAAAGGAGAAACATATTTTCCTTGTGGAGAAAGGAGGTAACATTGACTATTTTTAAATTTTTAATGCACCCACAGCTCAATTTAAATACAACAAGCAAGGGAATATAGGAAAAAATAGTCACTTCATACAATTTCAAAGCAACTAAGTAATTAGTTTCTTACTTGCATGTCAAGTTCATCAAAGAGATACATACCTTTTCCCTTTGCATATGTATTCAATAAGATCTTTCAATTGTGAAAGTTCCAGGCGTCCAGGGTCTCGACTCTCGTTTCTTACCGATTATCACAAGCTCCATAATTAACTCAAACTACAAAGAATGGAAAGGATCCTCAAAGTTCTTGGGGTGATGGCTTAAAAGTTAGAGCCATCCACGCAATAACTTTGACTAATAGTACAATGATGTGTGGTTTGATGGTAAGTCACATGGGCGAAGCCCGGGGAGACCGAAGTTCAAATCTCATTGAGTACAATGACCTACTGTGGTGGCGGCTAGAGGGGCGGATTCCCCTTTCACATGAGTCTTCTCTTGCTAAAATCATAGGAACTTAGTATACCCGACTTGTAGGTGGTTGGTTATGCTCTTGGTGTTATAGTGGCAGCTATGAAGTTTGATCCTGGGTCTCCCATAGATTAGGCCTGGCAGTTACCGATTCACCATGTGGTTAAAAAAAAAAAAACTTTGACTAATAGATAATAAATAACAATTACTAAATTGAATGCTTAGTGAACACACCCAATCCAAATCAATTGCGAAGATCTACGTGTATTAACATGTCGGCAAGGTGATATAATGCAACATTATTTTATTTCAAATGATGTATGTGCCAAATGTTTATAATAATGGTCACATAGGATGCCATGTAAATGGAATCCATGTGATTCATTACAAATCATTCCCTGCAAACCTGTTCCATAAGTGTTCCATGATCTACATATACTAAAGAAAAATACATGTGATGCTTCCAAGGAGGTATGGAGTATCAATATTGTATCACCACATTAAAATGTAATCAAAAGTTGGGCTATTGAAAAGGACAAGTCATACATGTTTTGGTAGATCAGACATGACAAGACATATTCACATGCTAAAATTTGTACAATATATGTGATCTGCATAGACCATCTGTAAAGTATTTCATAGTTAAGATTCATTGGTTGGCTGGGATCTCGAGACCTCTAACCATATGAATATTTTAAACCTATGTTAAAACATAATACTAACCAAACAATCACTAATTTATAATTTGTAAGGTCAAGATATACTTTAAAAATTTATCGAAGACTTCAGATATTTCAAAAGGTAACTAATATTTTCTTGTCTATAAAGTCATTAATATGATATGGATGTATATGCTCGGCCATTAGCACCCAGAGGTGCTCTTCTTTTCAATAATGTTTCCAGCCCAGTCATCATCATTATATTAATGCGGTCTCATATCTTTGGAAGTATATCTCAAACCAATATCTTTCATCTCAAACTCAGGGGCCATCTCCTTCTTATGCTTCATCATCAGAGGCTCACTATCTCTTAAGAATAGATCGTCAAGATATAAAACCAAAATCAAAGGCATAACTTGGACTATCTTGAAGTAAATATTTAGATTGAAATTTCTTCTTATGAATCCAAGCTTTTCAATATGAGCATACCAGGCTTGTGGAGCCTACTCAAAACCATATAATCCTTTCTTTAACCTGCAAACATAAATCTTCTTAACATTTACATCAAAAGCATGAGGTTGCTCAACATATGCTTTTTTTTGTAGCATTGCATGAAGAAATGTTGTATTTATGTCCATTTGTTGAAGGGTCCATCCATGACCAGCAATAAGGGAAAAAATCGATCTAATGGCAGTGAAGTGGGCAATTGGTGAAAAGATGTCATCATAATATTCTCCCTCTTTCTAGGAGAGTTCTATAGCCACTAACCTTGCCTTATGCCTTTCAATACTTCCATCAACTCCATATTTTATCTTTTTACAACCATCTTTCTTCGCAATTGATTCATATTCCTCAGTTATGGAATATTTCCAAGCACTTTATTTCATTGCTTACTCAAATATGGAAGGCTCAAGCTAGATCGTAGTGCTCATAGCTACAACATATCATGTATTGGAATGGCCTTTTTATTTATCTCAAGGACCTTTTATTCAACAACACTAGATGATCATTTATTCATGTCCACAAGACTTTATTTATTCTATAACCATCCATTACAAATAATAATATGTGTTGGGATCCCATCAAGGGATTCTCTCCCTCTGCATGAGAAGCTTCGTCACTCATCATCAATTAAGACATCAACTTATCTATTATAATATTATCATGCATCAACAAAACTTTTAGATCACATTACTCAACCATTTTTATTTAGAATCCTATCATCATCAAGTTAGGGAATCCATTTTTGTCACATTGTCAAATTTACTATGTTGTTAAGTTATCATGGAAACCACAACTTATCAAGATCAACAAGAAGATAGTAAGAAAAATTTGAGTATCAAACCTACTGCCACAGTATTGCCATCAAGGTTACCATGATTATCACAACAATTGACAATAGTATCAAGTTACCATATATCAAAAATCAATGTTCTTAGGTTGCTTTATGGAATCATGAAATAGACCATGTCCAATAAAATGTAAGATACTTTCCAAATAACAATTGCAACAATATATCACATGTAATAGAAATTAAACATACTTTCATATTCATGCATGACTCATTTATGAAGGTGATATTCTCATCATACCTCAGGGCTTAAATTTCCATCCATCATAACACTGAAACAATACACTATAGATACCTTGAAATATTCGAATACCTTACCAATTTGTATCATTTATTTTGTCATTGGCAATTGTAGCACTTGCATACTGTAATTTTATGGCACCTCTTCCTATTCTAGTATCAGCTCTTCTCTTCCTGCACTACTTCTATTTTCCGACACCTTAGATGATCCTCACAAAGGATATGCTTATCACATCTCATATGGAGGTTAGAAGTATTCAAATACTTAAATATTCATGCAGGAAGGATATGAAATAATCAAAACAATAATTCTAAACAGGAATATTGTCATGAAGTAATTAATCTAAAAGGTAATTATTTAGCAAGAGGTGATGAACTCCCCCTTGAACCAGCGTTCAAGAGTTACTGGTGTCCATTATCCATGTAATAATTTTTTCTTCAATATTTTCAATCGTGTTCATTAACAATTAGGCCTAATTGAGACTAGCCCATCTAGGGTTACACTAAATTTGTCACGAGTTCTAGAACAACTTCTCACTGATCATGCTAGCGTTTCAAGTTTGTATAACTCAAGCCTTTAGCATGCTCAAGGGTTTCTTCCAAACTCTAACTTTATGATATCCATGAAACCCTAATAACTAGATAGCCTAGGGTTCCCTTCGGTCCATATCATTCTTTTAGGTCCCTATCGTCTTCTCCTACTTCCATTAATGGTGTCTTCACAGGGGTGATCTTTAATGACTTTTCTTCAAACAATATCTAATACCATGGTAATTTTTCTTAAGGAAATATTGTTCTTTGCTTTAGATAATTGCATTAATAAACTTTTCATCATTTATATTGCATTCAACCCATATAATCATGGACATCAACAGAAATTATATAGAAAGAAAAATAACATCAACTATGCAATGGAATAATAAAAGGACCAACATAAGAAAAGCATGCACAAATAAAGACACCATGATTTGTTCAGATACAAAGGAGAAACCTCACAAGGGGGAAAAACCATTTCAAATTATTTTTCTTGTTAGATTGTCATAAAATGTTTAGCAAAGAGAGAGTACAATGATCCAATTCTTCATTCATAAGACTATCTAACAAAATAAACCAAACAATATGCAAGAGATGAACCAAACAACTATATTGATCATAATCATGGTTCGCAAGTCTATGATCAACAGTCAAAATTTATGGTCAACTATCTGCAAAAACTAGTTCCCAACCACACAGAACTAATGATCATGCATGCGAACGAAGTATTCCAGTCGCAGGGAGAATTTTACACAACTAGTTCACAAAATAAAATAAGCTATAGATCAATGACTTCAAATTAGCCTCTTCAAGGGGGAAACCTCCTTTACATTACACAAATCAACAATTCTTTGATTATTCAAATGACAAAACCTCATTTCTATATATAGGAGACTATGGGATCATAATATAATCATAACCGACATAACAATACTAATGTAAGGGCACAAAAATAACAATATTGGGTTTATATGGGGCACAATAATAACAATATGGGGACTACATGGGCACAAAAATAAAAATAAGGGGGCTACACTGACAATAACATTGAGGGAATACGCTATTATTATAGGGACCTAACATGCCCCTCTCCTTCAAAAAAGTGTCGTCCTCAATGCTTGAGTACTTTTGGATGCTTCTGTATAAAATTCTCATCCTCCCATGTGGAATATTTAGCGGTTAAGTTCTTCCACTTCATGAGATACTCTGAAATTGATCATTTCATAATTGTCGAGTTCTTGTTTATGTGACTCTTTCAGGGTCCAATATGATTTTTCCTTCCTCGTCAAGTTCTGGTAATATTGTTTGAATTAGGAGTTTGTCACCTATAAAATTCTTTAAGCATGAAACATGGAAAACTGGGTGCACTCGGGAAGATGCAGGAAGCTCCAATTTGTATTCCATAGTACCAATCTTTCGCAACACCTTGTAAGGACCATAATACTTTGGTGATAATTTATTATCTTTATTAGCTTGGTGAAGGGATATTTGTTTGTATGGTTGTAGCCATAAAAATACCTAGTCTCCTACATCAAAACTTATTTCGTTGTGATGTTGATCTACCTGTTCTTTCATTCTATTTTGTGCCAAATTGAGGTTATCCTTTAAGAGTTGGATAACCTGTTGTTGATGCTTGGTGTGATATTCCATTGCTTGAACCTTAGAATAATTGTCCAAGACTTTTTGTAGATTTAGAAAAATAGATGATTTCGATGTTTGAACCTCTAGAGAACATAATTGTGCAATTACGCCCTGTTTTTTCTTCTTTATAAGCTTTGCCATGCCATTAGATATGATTAACTTTCATCGTTTCCTTGTGACAACCCTTAATTTAGCTTCCTTTCCTTCTCAAAAAAAATTGAAGAGAAGTTCTTGAAAATTAAAAGCTATCATACCCAAAGATTGTAACCATTGGACTCCTAGTAGCACCACCCATTGGAATGGAAAGAATTAGACTATTCAATACATATTCTCCCATGGATGGCTTGATATTATGGAACTTTATAGAGAACTTTAAGGTTCCTCCATTTGCAACCATCACTTGACACTCTGGTGCTGGATATAGTAAGAAATTCAACTTGTTTCCTATCTTACCATGAACAAAATTATGGGTACTACCTGAATAAATCAAAACTATAACCTTTTTCCTCTTTATATGTACTTTTATTTTGAGAGTTTGAGGAGTGGTAGTTCCTTTGAATTCATTACAAGATGTGGTCGGATTAATTTCTTCTTTCTTTGTGGTTGTTTCCTAGAGTATATCCTCTTCTTTTAATGTTTCTTGTTCATTTTCTTCCTCCTCTTCACAAACTATGTATATTAATTTCTTCTCAACACACTTATAACCTTTAGTGTACTTGTTATCACAACTGTAACAAAGCCCCTTTTCTCTTTTTTCTTCCAGTTGTTTTGGTGTCAACCTCATAGGCTATGGAAGGCTTGGAGAAACAACACTTCCATGTTTATATTTGGGAGTGGTAGGCTTCCTCGTTTCCATAATTTTTCTTTCAATTTTTCTTTCCAACCTGAATGCCTTCTCCAATGAATCAGGTACCCAAAGGTGAACCTCATGTTGTATTTTATAATTTAAAGTCCCTATGAAGACATCAATCATATGCTCCTCTGGAATATCATTTATCCTTATGTTCAATTCTTCGAAGTCCTCAATGTTCTCTGCTGATGAACGCTTTTGTTTGAGATTTATCAGTTAGCTAAAGAAGGTGTTGCTCTTTGTAACCTCATAATGTGCTATCATTTCCTCTGCAAAAATTGACCAAGTGACAATTGGTTTATGACAACAAAGTCATCAATACCATATAAACTTATTGGGTTCTAAATATAAAGTTGTAATGCATACCTTTTGTGTGTGTTTCACATTATGGAGATCAAAATATTGCTCCATCTATAGTATCCATGTTACTGGATCCTTTCCATCAAACTTCCTCATACCTATATTTGGAATATGGTGGGTTTTCAATCCAACATTAGATTCTATGAAATCGTAATTAACATTTATTTTATTCTCATCTGAGTTTCATCTAATATCTTTCCGCCATTGGGAATCATTTCTTGTAGCAACTTTTTCAAACCTTCCATGTTTGCTTTTAAACCATCCTTCAAACCTTCCATGTCTGCTTTTAATACATCCTTCAAACTTTCCATGTCTTATTTTAAACCATTCTTCAAACCATACATCTTAGCTTCCATTTCATTTTTTGTTACTCTTTGGGAGAGAGAAATTTGTTGCACTTGGTCTCGTAATTTTGATATATCATGTTGCATTTATTCCTCTTCTTCATGTGCCATAGTAGATATTTATGGTTTCTTACTAGGTGTTTCCATTTTATTTCTTCAAGGTAGTTTTAAATCAAACAATGATATATATTCTTCACTATGCCCTTTGAATCACTTCAAATTTCTTTTCCAAACAAAAGTTATGCAATTTTTAAAACACACACACACATTTTTCTTACTTTTAGGAGCTCAATCTTGAAATGATTGTAACTCTGTAATATTTTATCTCCAAGTTCTAAAATTTATCCTTGTGGTGGCTATTTAAGTGCTCCTTCCAACCCCACAAGTCTGGTCAAGATTGGATTCTTCAAGAAAGCGTTATGCCAAATCTCCTACGATCACCAGATTATGGACCAGTTCAGTAGAGCGAAGTTGTACATGGTGCCACGTGTAATTGTTTTAATATTAGGCCCTAAAATTGCTACACGAAAAACTAGAGTCCATGAACTTTCAAAAACTTTTGATATAATTCAAATCCAATGCCTGAAACAAAAGTTATGATGATTTTCCCTAGGTCACTTGTGTGATATAGAATTCTGAAGTGCACAAAATACCTAACTTCCTTAGATCATATCTCCAAAAATATAGTGAACCAAGATCTAAAATGTTTATACTAAGTTCTCTATGATTTCTGCTCTATGTGTTAAACATTTCATCTTCTGAAGCCTCATAGAAAAAGCGTTATAATGATTTTCCATAGGTCACTTTTTTGAGATAGAATTATGGAGCCCACAAAAACCCTAACCTCCCTAGCGCATATATTCAAAAATATAGCGAACCAATATTTGAAATTTATACACGAAGTTCTCTTATATTTCGGATCCACATGGTAAAAATTTCAGCTTCTGAATCCTCTTAGAAAAAACGTTATAGCAAAAATGTCAAGATGGCCTGTTTGAAGAAGCGAAACCCTAGAATCCAAAGATCTAATACTAAATGTTATGCAACCAACTCATAAAATAGAAGAAGAGATATATCAATGACTTCAAAATTAGCCTCTTTGAGGGGGAAATGTCATTTACATTACACAAATCAACAGTTCTTGGATTATTTCAATGAAAAAACCTCCTTTTTATGAATAGGAGTCTAAGGGGTCACAATATAATCAGAGATGACATAACAATAATAAGTAAGGGCACAACAATAAAAATAGTGGGCTTCTTTGGGGAATAATAATAACAATATGGGGACTACATGGGCACAACAATAACAATAAGGGGGCTACACTGACAATAACAATGATAGAATACACTAGTATTATAGGTCCCTAATAGATAACCATGCCTTATGCGTGGCCACAACCAATATTTCGTTGTAGTAACCCTGTATCCGTAGACCAAGAACCCTAATTCACACATGCAAATTCAAACCTTGCAATTTCAGACCTATACAAACCAATTTTCCGTAAACTAACATCAGACTTGTTCAAGCCAATCCAAAGGAGAGAGAAGAAGAATGATTGATGTTGATATCCAAATGAGTGTCACTTTACTTGTTTCTATATGCTTCCAAGGGTGTCTAATTTCTCTTTAGGGTTGACCTTGTGCATATGGGGGTTTCCATATTAAAAATACATTTTTCACTAACCAAACTAAATTCTTCCAAGGGTTAGGAGGGATCTTTCTTGATGACAAATATTGTCCAATGGAGGGAATATTTTTCCGAGCTGCCAAATTAACATGTGTGAACTTAATTACCAACTTGTCCATAGACAACTATCCAAGTTTGAAATCATGAAATTCTTGTGCCATATCATCAAGATATCATTTTGTTAGGTGTTTCTCCTTGAATAGTCACTGGAATTCCTCCTAGTTAACCTCTTTTCCTTCTAGATTATGCATTATTCTAACCTCTTCCCACCATAAGGAAGCTTTCCACTACAATTGATACGTGACTAATTTAGCCTTCAGTTTGGTGGAATAATTTTAAACTTGAAAATATTGGTTAGTGTTGAGCAACCGAGCTTATGTTGCTTCCTTACATTCTATATGATATGTTGTGGATCTTATTTTTTAAAATTATCCATTTAATTCTGTCTAGGATTTCTTTCCAAATTGACCCTAAGTTTTAGATGACCTATGTTCCTCCCCTCAACTTTTCCTTCTTTAATTTCATCCCCCTCTTCCATTGTAATTTCTTTTGAGGTTTCTTCCTTATTTTCTCCCTCCTTTCTTGCCTCCATAGTCTTGGCATTTTATTAATTTGTTATATTCTTGATTAGATGCGCCTTCTCTTCACTAGCTTTTAATAATTATTCATGTCCAACATGGAAGTGCATTATTTCTATTTGTAGACGTTTCATTATTTTTAATAATTCTCGGGTAGGGATTTGGGCCTATTGGGCCATGTCTACATAAATCTCTTCTTCACCTAATATATGAGTGTCTTCATGAAGCTCTTCCATGGTGTTACCCACTCTATCTACACTTTTGCTATATTATTTGTGCAAGAACAAAATTTCACTATTAGATGGTATCATGGTTGGCATAAGGTCTTAGTGCTTAAACCTGGTTAACTAGGCTCTTATACGACATCTAATATCCCTCATATATTTTTCTTATTTTTATAAATGAGCATGAGGATGCACATTTTGTTTTGTTACTATTTTAACAGTACATATGCACACATGAAGTATTGTGATGATATAATATATTTTGTCCAAAAAAACAAAGGAATAATAATACTCTTATTTTTAATTGCATTTCAAATTTTTATTTGTATTTCGAGAAAACACCAGCCTCTAATTTATTTACCATGAATTTCCCACTAGAGTTATTATCTAGATAAAATTATCATATTCCTATGTTGGACATTTTCTCAAGTTCTTTCTTATATTTTTTTCAAATAAATATATATGTATATTTTCTACTGTGCTAAAAGAATGGGTTCATCCCCCTCTCTCATTTATTTTTAACTTTAAAATAATGCTCCTATTGATCTCGTAGAAGATGTATGTTAATAAGGAAATCCACTTTCTATACACAAGACATGATCACCATGTTTTATGGTTATAAGGGTTTCGATTGATCATAATAATAGTATTAACTAACTCGTGGTGTATCATAA
>APFE030115889.1:0-14989 GCA_000404065.3 Pinus taeda | reverse complement strand
GAAATTATAGCACAATCAGTGATTTCTAAGTAATCACAAATCTATACCACTACAAACATTGAGTAGAGGATAATACACAACATTTTGAACAGTAAAATCTTTCCGATTCCTGAGAAGTAAAGTCAAGTCTTGTATTACTAAAACAGAGTCATATACATAAAGCCAAATATCAGAGCTTTTCTCAATAAATTTCCAACCTTGAGTACATTGCTCTTTCTCCTATTTATAGAATTCTTTACATAGCTGAGATTCCTCCTCTAGCATGAGGGGAACTCGAATTCTGCTTATTATGACACCTATTCAAACTTTAACTAACTATTAAATGCAACAAACTGCTAACTAGAAGCTTTAGAAACCTAAGACAATTAGGAGTCTAACTCCATCATCATGTTGGTAATAACATTAATTACAATCAACTCTCGTTCTCTAACAAGTGGTCTCCTTCAATTTAGTTGTGGTGGATGTTTGAAGATCCATACTGGTCCTCAATGTTTTATCCCTTTACTGCTGCTGAGAAGTGGGAAACTGCCCCTGTTTTTATGCTTTTGGTTTCTTCAAAGATATTCAGAATTAATTAACCATGTTGATCCTCTTTGATTACCCAACAATCTATTAGAATGCCACGTTCCTCATGTGCTATCAACCTTTCCCATGTGTGAAGACAAAAACCTCCTCCAAGCTGTCTGGCATATCATGGACTGTAGTAAACTTGATCACTTTATAACAAAATCTTTAGAGTTGGGTTCGAATATATGTTTCCTCCACCTGTCTTGCCATTGTTGAAAGTTGATACCTTTAAATGATCCTTTGAGGATATTCCTTTTTCAAAAAATTTCCCTCGGTCCCTCAAAATCGGTTGGCTGAGTTTAAATTTTGTAGCTTCAGTAGTTTCGTAGCACGCTACGAAACTGCTATGCATTAGACATCATCTTCAGCAGTTTCGTAGCGCGCTACGAAACTGCTGTGTAATTCCAAAAACACAGTTTCAAACCAAAATTTTGCTATTTTGAGCCTCTTGATATGTAAACATTCTTTTTAACTATCCCAAAGCTTTTCAAAACTAAGTGGAGATGTATCATTCTTCAAGAAAGAATGCAACAAAGAAAATCATCAAAATTTGAGACATTACCTTACTTGATGTGTGACTTCCTTAAGGCATTTTTTTTCTGCTGGCTTAGCTGCATCTTTAAATCCTCAATTTGCCTCTTCATGACTCTGGTCCCAACGCTTAGTTGCATATTGATCATTCTGATAAATTTTGCTTCCTTAATCGCAGGGACTGTATAGGTATAGAATTGGGCATTACAGTCAACCACCTCGGGTATTGAAGATGTTTTGTCTTCCCACAAGGCCTTCATTCTATTAAAATTAGCTTTTTGGATGGCATGTTTCCTTGAAGCTTTCTTCAATTTAGAAATTTCTAGGTTTGCTAATTTCAACTTCCTCTTTAACTCTTCCACACTATGTTCATCTTGAGGGATAACTATCTTACTTTTACCTTTCTGATGCAGCTAAGATGATATGTTTGGTAAAGTTACAAGTGCTTCATGAGACTGTGTTATTCCCTCTATTTCACTTGCCTCTAGCAATGTCTCTTGAATCCATTTTGAATGCCTGGTCACAGGTCTTCTTGGTTTGAAGACAAACTTAGCAACCGGATCATCAAACTTGATCTTCTTCGAGGCTTTAATTCTTTTATTCTTATCCTTTCCTTCTTTTATCAAATCTGCCTAGACCAATGGTGATTCTTCAATATCAATTGCCTGCAATAGGTCTTTAAGACTTCCCTTTGACCCGGGTTGTCTTCAGTCACCACTGCTTTGCCTTTTTCCTTAGCTAATTAGCCTCTTTTCATTCTTCTCTGGACTACTTCACCTATGGATGATTCATGCGCACCCTCTCTGATTTGAGTTTTCTCTTTCTAGGATTGTTGGGGTGTATCTCGGATTATCAGTGGCTTGGTGGGTTCCCTTACCTATTTCCTAGCCTTCACCTTTACAAACCTCCTGGATCTTGTTTTTGCCTGATGATCAGTTGTTGCTGGAAAATCTTTTGCAGTTTGAGGATTGAGACCAGTCTTGTTCTTGAAACCAGACATGAAGATGAATGTGGGCCAGTCTCTACCTACTCTCTGGAGTTCAAGTAGAACAATCAACTTAACCAAACCATGGTGGAACAATGAAGTCTCACAGGCTTCTTTCCTTAGCTACACCTTGTCACACATTTTGCTTAGGCTACGAAATAAGTAGAAAGGTAAATCAATAGATGTCTTTCCTGTGAAATTCAATAGAAGTTTAAAATGATATGAATACACCTTATTATATCTCCCTTCACAAGTAAGGTACCTCTGTATGCAGGTAAGCAAATTGGCATACGAATCCTTGACATAACTTCTAGGAATAGACTTGTTTAAATCTGAGTTAATGAACTCCTGCTTCAGAAATTCTTTGCATGGGTTCATATCAAATTTGAAATTCTTAAACCAACTTTCTTGCCCCCTTGGAATCTCTGTAACTGTGGATATTACGTTTGGTGAGACCTGCAGTTCAAGCATACCAACCTTTGAGTTCAGTCCTATGAAATTCAAGGCAAATTCCTTGGTGACTTGTGCATGACCTCCCTGGAGTTTCTTGTAAAAATTCCAACATCCAGCTTGCTTGAATGCATGCTCAACTTCTTTGTTCTTCAAGGTTATGTCTAAACCTTCAGGTTCGCTCCTCAAACACCTACCTGACCTGTGATCCTTTCTTTCTGCAGACCCCTCCATGAAACTCCAGCGAAATGATATTTTTGATGACTGGCACTGTCTCAATCTTTGATCTCTGCCTCGCTTGATATCTGCCTCGCTTGATAGCTGCCTCGCTTGGTGTTTAATGAATTCAAATTGGCTTCGTGTTCAATGAATTCAAATTGAAAGCTTGCAGATTTGTTTCTCATGCAATGAATACAATCATCATTATGACTCTGAATACCTGGCTCTTCTTGAAACTTGCAATATGAGTGTACCAAGGTACCTAACGACTCAAATGATGGAGATAAGCAGTTGGACATGATAGGTGAAGTGTATAAGCTGACAGTGGATGATGTAAACATAATTGAACTTGACAGATATGACAGTTAAGAAATATTTGTTACGGATTGCATGAATCTCTGATTTCGTAGCGCAGCCAGTGTAAAATCTGGGTTTTGCGCTGCAAAATCACCTAAAGTCTGTTGCGCTGTGAAAACACCTAAAGTATTTATGTGCTACGAAATCACCCAAAGCATGTAACACATAATAATCTTTGAACAAAGCTAACACATGGAGATTGTGTGAGTTATGAGACCAATGATGAATGAGAATGGATAGTTGACCTTTTGAGCATACCACTAAGACTCCTAAGACTTAGACTCTAAGGAAAACAAAAATTAAACCTAGATTATCACCAAACCTTTACCATCAAACTGATGTAAACAATTTTGGAAATTGCTTCTTAAGTGATAACAGGCCTGATTTTAAGCACCAGCGCGGGGCTATGTGTTTCCTTCAGCGATGATCTGAGTAGCTGTACTGATCACTTGCGATGTCAGCGCTAAACCCCAGTTATGTGCCCGCGATGATCTAGATTGGACAAATTTGTTCCAACAGTCGGCCTTCCAGATGACTCTAGACCTGGTTGTTGGCCTAGTTTATGTTGCCCTTCCCTCTCTGGTGTGGCAGTTCCGTCAATTGTGCTACCTTCCTTGGTGATAAGCTCTCTCTTCCACCTTTCATGGAGACTCCTTCTCCTATTTAAATTCTCACCATTGATATGCATTGCTAGTTCCTGATAGTTGGCTAGTTGAGCAGTGTTGTTAGTGTTTTGTGAGTTTGCTAGGTAGCTAGTGTGAGTATGGCAAGTGTGGGATTGTTAATAGCTTGTGGAAGGTTTTGAAGTACCCTTAATCTTGTGTAAAGCTTATGAGTGAGAGAGCTCTTGTATGTTGGGAGATCCATCTTCAAAGAGTGAATGCTTGAAGAAAATGCTGACTGGACCCTTCTGAGAAGGCTTGCGATGTCAAGATTTTGGTTGTAAGCTTACTCTTGTTTTATTATTAATGCAACCAATGATGTTTTCCTACGTCTTGTATGTAATGTACTCGATAGCTCATGACTTCTTGACTTTGTGAGTAAATAGTTCATTGTTGTTTCCGATTACGTGCTTTGTTGTATTTCCTTTGCTTTGTTTCAGGTTGATCACTCATTGAGGAGAAGGAAGCGGAAGCTGGAGCAGTGCAACGGAACTCCATCGACCACTGGTTGAGGTAGGCCTCCAACTTTAACTATTTAAGGAAAGCTATTGTTGATATGTCCTTGTTTGTGACTAGACCCACTCTAGGGCTAGAGGGGTTGCCTATGTCTGTAGAGGGAACACTTTCCTGTATTCCTCCCAGAGTGTGTCCTTTCCATCCCGCGAAGACCTCTTGGGAGCCATGTCCTCATATGGCCAATGAAACTAGTTGTCCTGAGGATAATTTGTTCCTGTGTCAACCTCATTAAAAAATGAAACCAGGTGTCACGAGCATAGTTCCTTGTCTTGTGTCAAGCTCATTAAACAATGAAACAAGGAGTCTTGAGGAAAGTTCTTGATCTTGTGTCAACCTCGTTAAAAAATGAAACAAGGGTTATGAGGATAGTTCTCTTACTGTGTCAACCTCATTAGAAAATGAAACACCTCCCTTTCCAAATCGAGTCTTTGTTTAAGATCTCGTAAAAGCCAAGTTGAGTCTTTCCAAGATCTCGAAAGTGAACCTTCATTCCATCCACCTCATTGAATGCAATGAAGCTTGGGGGCATGTACCTCGATTTGCGTCATTATGCCGGGGGCATGCGAACTTATAACAAGCATAGTTTTTTGTTTCAAGCTTGTGTAAACATGAAACCGAATCCAAGCAGAGTTCTCCATGGTTCAAGCTTGTGTAAAAATGAATCCATACCTGATTTACATCTTGTGATTGCTGTTTTTATATGCTAAATTCTGCTAGATGAGCCTTGGTTGTTTCATTCCATCGCCGCCATCTCTTTGGCCGATCATATGCTTTCACTTGGTTGTTTTTCCTTTCTTGAGGAACCGCAGCGATGAGTGGTTTTATTAGCCAACCTCTTGACCATTACATGTTTTGAGCAATTCCACCATTGCCAGAACCAGTTTCTACCCTTTATACCACTCGTTCCTCTAGGACGAGTCACCTTTGAGCTCTTTTCTGACTCGTAAAAGATGAAAAGATTGCCGAGTATTTTTCCCTTTTTGACTCGTTAAAGAGAATAAAAATGGAGCTTTGCTTTCAGCTCTTTTCCGACCATTTAAAAATGAAAATATAGCCAAGTTATCCCTTTTGACTCGTTAAATGAAATGAAAGGCGGTATGCTTTAAGCTCTTTTCCGACCGTGTAAACGAGAAAAGATTGTCGGGTTTTTGTCGTTTCAAGCTCGTTATTGGTTACAAAACAACGTGGTTTCGATCGCTTTTCTACTTTTTCAGGTCGAGATCACTAATCACGAAAAGTACTCCTTGATCATAATGGTCAAGCGGTTCTTTCGAGTATCATTTTATACTTTTTCAGACTCGAGCGACACAAATCTAAGAAAAAGGACCCCCCTTGGAGTTTTCTTTTCCGTGTCTTTTTCAAACTCTCTAAATAGGAAAAAGACTCTGAGTTTTGCCTATGTCGGACTTGTTAAACCCTAACGACATTGGACTTGTCACCATGACGAGATTCGAGCTTCTCCTCCCTAGGGCTCGTTAAACTATTACTAGGTTGGATTAAACAACAGGTTTATCATTGATTGTCTATGGCAGCAAGTCACTCTTGAACATCAACACTTTTCCTTCTTGTCGAGTTGGGATATCCATACGTCGTCATTTGGCCTTTCGCAAGTTTAGGTTGTCATTTAGCCTCATTCCACTTGATCCATGTTGTTTCCATTAAGCCTCTGATCCCTTGGTACCCAAATGCTGCCACCCTCCGGAGTCGTGTCGCTGACATGTTCAAGAGTATAATCCTTCTGCAGTTTACACCTCTGTCTTCTTCTCTGATACTCTGCTTCACCATTTACTACTTGTTCCTTATCTCATGTCGTTGATGGGGGAAACATTATGGCCCTCCTGCGACAGGTTGTCTCCTGTCGACATCAGCTCATTATCTAGGAGACCGATCTAGAGATTACCTTTGGTACCTTAGAGCTTGCATGCCTCAATGGCAAGTTCTTCGCACCTGACGGTCGACTTTCATCATTGGTCGTCGATTGGGTGATTCCAAGAGTGTTCGATTTCAGCTCCTTTTTCACACTCGGTGGATTGTGCTAGCTAGTACCTTGAGAACAATTGGCATTATAAGTGGTTTCTCTCGCACTTGTTAAAAATTTCCATCATTGACCGGTAATCAAGTGACTTTCTATCATGCTCAACCTTAGCACACCTATTCGCATGTTAGAATTTGTACTATGGTTGGTTGGGTTCAAGACCCCGAACTCAGATCACAGACGTTCGGGCTGCATGGATTGGTTCATGATTACATGACTCATTGATGGGTGGCTGCGACCATACCTTTATCATTATCATGGTCTCATTAGCTGGATGGATACGTCCATACCACAGACCTATTTCGTATGTCTTTTGGATGGCTGCGCCCATGCCTAGTGTTAGAGCCTAAATCTACCTTAGGTTGAAGGAAGGCAAAATTCAGGGTAACCACAAACCACGCTCAGTCTAGTAGCTAGCCCTACCAGAACAGGAGAGGGCTCTCTCAGGGTCACGCTCAGTGAAGAATAAACAATATGGTCTAAGATGACTTACAATGAATATTGATTTTAGGCTAGTAAATAGATATGGAAAAAGGCGATTTTTGAATGACTGAAATTTCTAGGCTGTGTAGGGCCAAAGGACCGCCTGAGATGGGAAATTAAATCAAAGACGCAGAATATTTCATGAGGCAAGATAGGCATGGAGGTTTTAGCAATCAAACTAAAATAATATGTGGTGGAAAGACAGTTGAGAAAGCTGAAAAGGGCATATACATGAATCCTTCTCAAACAGAGGAAAACACACAAAGTATGAATGCTTTACAAGGCAGAGCATAAAAATGGATTCTACCTTTCCTACTAAAAAAACATTCAACTGGAAATGGATATGAATGAGCTGTAAAACATTACATGTTACATATGAAATAGAGAAAGAAACACGCTAAAACTCACGCCACAGGAATCTCATAAATCAGAGCTGCATCATTTTTCATTAATCTCCTGGCCAAGCTGTACAATGAATATGATGGGTTTTTCTCTACGCTATTCCCAGAAACTTCAACCAACCCTTTGCAAATGGTTTTTCATACAATAAATAAGCTTCACTATCAAAAAGTGGATCGACCCAAAGTTGGGGAGTTTTTTAAATTATTACAAATCGGAAATGAAAATCCAACCATCAGTAATAGAAGCAGAGATTCACTTTAATTTATCTGATGACCAACAAAAAACAAACAAAAATGTAGCGTAGATCTCCTGGGTGACTGCTCGCCTTCCTTTTGCCACTTGGATAGAAGCCAACATTTAGTGAAAATGTTTTTAAACTTTGCCTTTGATGCCTGGAAAAATGTATTGTCAATGAACGGGCCCACTTGGAGAAAATCACAAATCGAATTCTCGTGGAGCAAAAGTGATTTGGCCTTTCGAGCTCTATGCGCTGCGCCAAAAGATGTATGCATCGTGCCACTTTGGAGCTAATTTTGAGGCACTTTCTGAGTCCAAATTGAGCCCAAGTGTGCTTGTTAGAAAGCCCTACCTGTCTACTTTCCAACCCAAGTGGAATTTCTGAATTTAGCGCTCATTGGCCCCTCCAAAACTTCAATTTCCCAAGACTGCTTCCTGTGTGTCAAACTAGGGGCAGAGAGGTCATTTTTTGCATGTTTTCGGCCTCCCGAGGACTCAAAACTTACCCAAAATTCTTGGCCATGCACGAGTAGTCATGATTTTCCATGGCAAATCCAAAAATGCAAACCTTTTCTCATTTGGAGCTCCCTAGGAAGAGCGCGCGCCACGTGGCGCGACGCTGTGGGAGAAAAACTATGTTTTTTAGGGCAAAATTTCTCAAAATACCAAAAATGGCCCAAATTTCTTGAAATTTGGGCAGGAGCTCCTCCATCAAGAGTCATGATGAGCCAAGGATGCCTCATCCAATATCTGAAGATGATCAAGCTCTTTTTTCCATTTTTGCTTCTTCGTTTCCCTTTTCAATTTCGCCTTGAGACTCCTGATTCTTGCTCTAGAACTCATGTTCCACACCTTGTAATGAAAATCCATGTGTCCCAGCAATGCATTGTCCCTATCGGCCTTGTCCAGTAGTTCCTCTAAGTGCATGTCCAATTTCTCCAAAACAAACTCTCGGTCCTCATCCTTTTTCTCCACGGGTTCGCCTTGTGTTGCCTTGATGTGCTGCCGATTTTCTTTGATCAGTTGCAACTCTATCTCAGCTTGCCGATCTTCAAGTTGCTTGTTCCATTGCTCAAGGTATCTGATAATCCACTTGGCCCTCTCTAAGTTGCGAGACAAATCCTGAATCCGCGTCTGTTGTTCTTGCATGATTTCTTTGACATTTTGGCCCACAGCTGCATCATCATCCTCAATGAGAATGAAATTGGTCTCATGTTCACCTGAAGGCCCCTCATCATGCATTGGCCCTTTACCTCTGTCCTGTACCTATGGTGCTGATCTCGGAAGCGAGGCCCCTTCCACCTCGGGTGGAGATAACACTCGCTTTGCTGCTACAAACAAATGTCTAGTGCCCCTCTGATATGTGATGAACATGGGCACACTAACAGTCTCATGGTGCTCATACTGATGAGAAAGTCAACCTATCTCAAATCTAACCTCTGAAGGTCCCGGTGGAGCTCTGAAAAAATCACGAAAGATGAAATCCTCCCAGGTGATTCCATGTAACTCAAGCTGATGCACCACCAAAATCTTGATGAGAGCAAAATGGTAAATGTTGTTGAACTGCTGTTCAGGGGTCTTGTTCTACACAAGGGCAGTCATCCTTTCTATGTTTCGGCATTTGAACAATGGGATGTTCATCATGCGTACCCGAGTGAAATGCATGAGCAACCTGATATGATAAGCAGATATACGTGAGAAGCGACCTTCACAACTGAAATACTTCATGATTAATTTCATTAAGGGAGCATATTCATCTTTGAGATATCGGAACGGGATCACTCTCTTGAGCTGCCTCAAGAAACCGGGTTTAATATATGGCTCATAGTGTTGTCGATCAATATTTTGCTTCTTATTCCATGGTTCACCAATGTTAGGCATGCCGGTGGCTAGTGAGATAGTTTTTGGTGTAAGTGTAAAGGTGACACCGGCCAAAGTAACTTGATCTCCATGTAAATGCAGTACAAAAAGATGAGCCAACTCACGATGGAATTGAACACTAGCCACCTTCTCACAAAATTCATAGCATGATTGAAACTGAAAGCAAGAAACGACAAGAGGGCAGGCCTGCAATTCTGTGAGGGTGATTGGTTCTTCTCTAACATGTCTGCCACTTTTATGAGGCCTCCGGGGAGCCTGTTCTTCCTTGGGTGAGTCACTTTGAGTCTCCACCTCATAGTCGGATGAATGATCAGATGACATAATTAATGCTATGAAAACTGCTTGGAGCAATGAATGCTGGTTGCAAGACTGTGTTGGACTGTTGTTGTAATATGGTTGAAATCTGTCACCAAGGGAGCAATGTAACAAGGGACTGTTAGGGAGGGAAAAAAAATGAAGGGATTAGGAGTATTAGGATAGATTTTGTTTAGGGCAATGTAGGAGGGTTTGGGAATTTTGCATAGGGTAGGGTTTTTGGGATTTTTTACATTTGGAAATAAGTGGTAGGGGATAGGGAATAGGATTTTAGTAATGTATTAGGGTAGGGAAAAATGGGGAAAATGGAATAGGAAAGAAGGGAATGATGGAGAGAAGGGAAAAATGAAATGGAGGAGGAACCTTGGCACCAACACTATTAATTTGCAACCCTAACAATAATTGGCTTGATGACTTTAAGAGGTAGAGCTTGGAAGTTTTGTTTCAAACATTTGGAACCATAAACCACCATCACACTAGCACAAAAATGGATGAGCAACTGAGATGTCGACCCTACCTGACAAATTTAAGCAATTCAATGTTGATTTGGAGGATTTTCGGGCGTTTTTGGGATGATAGGCTGTGCGCACCGCGCCACTTGCCCAGAGCGTCGTGCCATTTCAAAGCGTCGCGCCTGTTTAAATTTACATTGGGCAACTTCTCCCAGAGCGTCACGCTCCTCCAGTGCGTCACGCCACTTGTTGTATGCACCGCACTCCAACTTTTAACCCAGTCGCGGCCTTTCAAGACCACTGGTTGTATGTTGAAGACCAACCACTAGACCTAGACTTTGAAAATAACTCTTTTTGACCAAAATATCATAATGACTATGAATGATTGAAATAACCTTTGATGAACATAGAGAAATTTTGACTAACCCGGGCAGGTACAAGCGTGAGGGAAACAAGAACACCAAACCCTTCCGTCAGACAACGACATGCTCCCTAGTGAAATGCAATTGAGTGAAACGAGCGAGATACCTAAAAATGAAATGCAGAAAGAGTTTTGATCTCTGACGGAGGGCTGACAAGACCGACTCTAACACCTAGACTACATGTACTTCAGAGATATCAGTTCAACTTGCGTACAAGTTCTTCCGGATGGTGTTCCAGCTTAGTCAGTTTGGTAAAGCATTTCACCCCTCCCACTCTCTCGGGCTTCATACTTTAGGGGGCATCTGTTACACAGTAATTTATCACCACTTTCACTCCCAGTCTTCTCACTGTGTCCTATGTCCAAGTCAAACATGCTTATGACAGACAAATGCTCTCTTATGATACCAATTGACCCACTTTTCCTAAGTTATCTACCTCATAGCGGCTATTGGCTTAATAAGTGCGTTGAAAGGTGCTCATGAACAGACCGACTGCGCTGCCAGTGCGGAAGTACACCTTATTCCCGCGATGGACCGATTTTAAGCACCAGCGCGGGGCTATGTTTTTCCTTCGGCGATGATCTGACTAGTTGTACTGATCACTTAAGATGTCAACGATGAACCCTAGTTATGTGCCCGCGATGATCCAGATTGAGCGAATTTGTTCTAACAGTCGGCCTTCCAGATAACTCCAGACCTGGTTGTTGGCCTAGTTTATGTCGCCCTTCCCTCTCTGGTGTGGCAGTTCCGTCAATTTTGCTACCTTCCTTGGTGATAAGCTCTCTCTTCCACCTTTCATGGAGACTCCTTCTCCTATTTAAAATCTCACCATTGATATGCATTGCTAGTTCCTAAGTTCCTGATAGTTGGCTAGTTGAGTAGTGTTGTTATTTTTTTTTGAGTTTGCTAGATAGCTAGTGTGAGAGTGACAAGTGTGGGATTGTTGATAGCTTGTGGAAGGTTGTGAAGTGCCCTTGATCTTGTGTAAAGCTTATGAGTGAGAGAGCTCTTGTATGTTGGGAGATCCATCTTCAAAGAGTGAATGCTTGAAGAACATGATGGCTGGACTCTTTCTGAGGAGGCTTGTGACGTCAAGACTTTGGTTGTAAGCTGACTCCTATTTCATTATTAATGCAATCAATGATGTTTTCCTATGTCTTGTATGTAATGTACTTGATAGCTCATGAATTCTTGACTTTGTGAGTAGATAGTTCATTGTTGTATCCGGTCACGTGCTTTGTTGTATTTCCTTTGCTTTGTTTCAGGTTGATCACTCGTTGAGGAGAAGGAAGCGGAAGCCGGAGCAGTGCAATGGAACTCCATCGACTACCGGTTGAGGTAGGTCTCCAACTTTAACTATTTAAGGAAAGCTATTATTGATCTGTCCTTGTTTGTGACTAGACCCACTCTAGGGCTAGAGGGGTTGCCTCTGTCCGCAGAGGGAACACTTTCCTGCATCACAGAATGTAAAAATATGTATAAAAAAATGTGAAAATTGATCTTTTGTAGTGTGCAAAAGAAGTTTGCAGAGGGGGAATGTATGAGGTGGTGAAGAATTGGGGGAGTAAAGGTTTTGCCACACATACGCCTCTTTTACACGTCCTTTATTTCGTACACTAAAAGTTCAAAAGCTATATTAAATTAAAAAAAATTAAAAACTGAAATTAGTTTTAAAATTCTTGTTCTTAGCCTAATGTGAACTAATATAAAATGAAAGTACTCATGTAGCTCCTAGTTAACATTGACGTTTTGCAATGTGTGGAATAAATATGCCGAAGGGGGAATTCATGTGGAGACGTACAATGTGCTTTGTTATTTTATATACTAAAAAGTTAAAAGTTGTCTACCCTATGGAGTCAAGTTACGAAATTAGCTCTAAAATGCTAATCTAAAATTGGTTTTACAATTATGAATTTAGTTTCACCAATTATAGGATTTGTAAGCCTAATCACAATTTTTTTCGTAAGCTCCATGCATTTTAAAACATGCAAAAAGAAACATAACTTATGGATGAAAAACATGAATTTCCAAGCCCATTTTTTAAATTGTAAAAAACCACTAAACAATGATTAGTATTATGCCATGAAATCATTGTAATGAAAACAAGTAGTGTAAAAACAATTGATAGAATTGAATACCACAATGTGCAAAAAAATGCATGCCAGAAAGTAATTGTATGAAGTAGAGCATATGGGAAAGAAGCAGTGTGCAAAGTAAAAATGTAAGGAACAAGTATATAGTGAAGGAAATTCCTACAAATGTGCAAAAGTGGAAATGTGTGTGAAAGAAAAATCAAATAAACATGTAAATATTGGACAAAAATATAGTCAAAGTAAAACATAACGAGGCAAGTTATCAAAGTAAATGTTATTAAGCACTTGAACGATGTCCTATTTACACGTTCATTCGTCGAATAATTTCCGAAAATAATTAGAGTTACGAGTAGTAGAGATTTGGTTAATTGTAGGATTAAGCCTTAATTATTTTTTTAATATGCACTAGTCCACAATGCGGGAATTTGATTGAGTTTAAGTGAAATTTCACCCAAATGTTGCCATGGAATGGGAAAATATGTGTGTCAAATAATGTGAAAATTGATGTTTTGCAGTGTGTCGATGGGGAATCCGTGTGGAGGTGTGGATGTGAGGGAATAAAATTTCTCTTGCACGTACCCCTCTTGCGCACATCATTTCAATGTGCTACAATGAATACTAGTCATAGATCTCTCTGCATATTTTTAATTTGTTTAGAACCAATGAGCATTACAGAATGCTTCAGAGTAAATTTTATTAAGCACTTGAACAATGTTCTGATTACACGTCAATTTTCCAAATAAATGCCAAAAAGGCTTATATTTACCAACACGAGAGATTTTGTTAATTGTAGGATCACTAGTAAAAATGGGGTGAAAATGTGACGTATATTTGTCAGCTATTTGACTCATTTTCATCTGTTATTTGACACATTAGAGTCATAATTTTTGTCGGTGGGGTTTCTTCGAATAGTCAACACTTCACTACGTGTTGGATATTTGACAACACTGACATCGAATATTCGACATCAAAGATGACAAAAAATGTGTTTAATGTTGGCATTATGAGACAAGTGTTGTCCTTGATGGCAACTCATACAGGTGACAGATCATAGTGCAACAGGTTAGTAGCAAAGATTGATGATCAGCCTCTTAGAATGGAAGAAAATAAGGGGTTCACAAGTGCACCATTCAGAAGGTGCGAACCCGCAGGCTCGCCATTCACAAAGTGCAGATATGTTTGCAGGTCTCCCGCACAAAAGGTGCGAACCTAAAATGCATGGACTTTCATGCAGATAAAAGCGCATGCACGTGGGAAATCTTATGGTGGTACATGGTATTTAGCCCGACATGTTTGATCCTATGGTTTTGGTCCGTGGTTTTGCATCTGAAGTATTGATCCAAGGTATTGGGTTCCTAGTATTGAATACCTATGGTTTTGGACCATGGTTTGAGTAAAGGCCTAGCCTATAAAAAGGAAAGGATATCATTTGGATGGGTGACTAATTTGTTGAATATCTTAAGAAGAAGAAGACCTGAAATTCTGGTGATTGGTTGGTGAGTGATAGCTAGATCTAAATCAAGGAGAAAAATGAGGATTACAATTTGGATCTACTGATGGGTTGAGACCTCCTCGGCGCATGATCATATCTGTAGATCTGATAGTCTGGGGTATTCCTGAAGTCTGCAAATTGTCTATACCTGCAGGACCACAAGTGCAGACAAGGAACAGGTGCGGAGGTTTGCAGGCCCAGAAGCATCGTAGGTGCGGAAGTGCGCAGACGAGCCGTGGCCACAGGTGCGGAAGTGTGAAGTTGACCAGAAGGTGCAGATGCGGAGGTGCTCTGGTGAGTAGTAGGCGTTGGTGCGAAAGTGCGCAACTCCGACACAGCAAAAGTGTGGATACCCGCAGGATTCTATTGGTTAAGTTGCGGACTCTACTTGAAATATTTTTTAGCCGTTTTATCTATTACTGATGTGTTCAAGGTTCAGATTTGTTTGCTGTATTGGTTCAGTTTGTGCACAAGGAAGTTGGTTGATTGCAGATCTATTTAATACTTGATGGATTGAGATCTTAAGGATTGGAATATTTGTCATTATCTGGTTTGATAGACTAGATCTGAATTATTGACGTATGTTTATGTATGGTATGATTTGGGTATGACAAATGTATGGAATAGCTGCAAGTTATAAGGAATTATTTGCAGGTTGGTTTTGGTGAAAGTATTGTTTCAGTATTGGGTGATTGTGTGCCTCAATGATATAGATGGATCCAGTATGAAAATTGGATGAAACGTGGCCTTTCAAATTATGGTGTTGTGCTTCAGTGTATCTAGTTTGAAAATTTATGAAAAGTGGTACCTAGAGGAAGAAAGAGAAGGTTGTAGCTTTCGGTAGGTCGGCACCTACGTACTAGTACCTCAGCTAGTACAAGAGCCAAGGG
>APFE030115879.1:0-29330 GCA_000404065.3 Pinus taeda | reverse complement strand
CAGGACGCTATCAATGAAGTTCCAGCCAACAATACGAACTTAATCTTAATTCTTGTCAAGCCGGGCATTTACAAGTGAGTAACAAATGAACCCGCTGGGTTTCATTAAATTATGTCTCGGAACATTATAATCTATCAGAGAATGAATGCTTATATGCGGCATAGACTTCGCAGCATATGGTCCATTATCTATCTTTCTCCGTTTTATGCATATGATCCATTCAGAAACGCAAGTATAGAAAATGGGTTTATTCGGCCTATTCCCGAGGGAAAGGCATGCAGGAAATTCACTCTTTTCTGGTGCATAGATGCCGCATCAATTTCGGAAATCTTTTTTTCATCAAACTTTTTTCTGAAGATCAATATAATATTTGATACAATATTATAGTTATAGATTAATTTATATGCAGAGAAGATGTTTTTAGGATGGGAAACTGAAATGTGAGTGCCTTAATGTGAACAGGGAGAAGGTGACGATACCTGCAGAGAAACCATTCATAATTCTGAGTGGCTCGGGCACTAAAAACACCTTCATCACATGGAATGATAATGCGAAATCGAGTGGGGGAACATATTATTGCGCAACGGTGTCTGTGTTCGCTTCAGATTTCACCGCTAGATATATTACAATCCAAGTATTTCGTTATTTAGTCATAGTATAATTTGTGATGTCATAGTCATGAAAGATGAGATTATTGAAAAGTATATAGCTGTGGCGCAGAATTCATATGGTCCGGGTGATCAGGCTGTGGCGCTGAGGATTTTAGGAGATCGTTGTGCATTTTACGGATGTCACTTTCTGGGTTACCAAGACACTGTCCTGGATGAGAGCGGCAAGCATTACTTCAGTAACTGTTTCACTGAAGGTGCAATCGACTTCATATGCGGTGATGGACAATCTGTTTATGAGGTAAACTAAAAACTAATGATGATTGTATTTTCTGTTATGCACTTCACAGATGATAAACACTATTAGTGGTTGTTTTTTCGCAGAGATGCCATCTACATACGATCCCTCAGTTGAATGGCGCAATTACAGCTCAGAGTAGATCCTTTCCTGGTGAAGAAACGGGCTTCACCTTTTTAAATTTCAAGATTACAGGGGTTGGTTTAATGTACCTCGGCAGGGCTTGGGGACGTTACTCGAGAGTAGTATTTGCTTACACTTACATTGCGAACATTATCTTTCCAGAAGGATGGGATAATTGGAAGGATCCCACAAGAGATTCGTAAGTTACTGCTTTCAATCTCAGCAAGTTTAATACACACGTCTATGAGTGGTTTAGAAGAATTTTGTCCTAATAATGTAATTGTTTTTAATTGTCTATGTGCAGGACTGTGGTTTATGGACTGTACAAGTGCTCTGGACCTGGTGCAACTAAGAAAGGAAGAGTTTCTTGGTCGCGTGAACTGAGTAATGAGGAGGCCGCACCGTTTTTGAGCAAGAGTTTCATTAATGGGGAGAATTGGATCAGGAATACCATATAGTGTTGAGAGAGCTATTAATTTGGCTACACAACGTGGCTGACATAAGATTCCACAATTGTCTCTCTTTTAACAACATCTCCATCGCTCCAGAACGAGAAGTTGATATTTAAAGATTAAGCTGCCTCTCTTGTCTCGAGCAATCGAAGACAGCAAAGAGGAAACAGGTCCAGCAGTCGATGCCTTTCTAGAATTCATTGTATCATATCTCGGGCTTAAATTTGAAAGTATAGGTACACACCCCGGAGAAGATGCCAGTCAAAATGCGTTATTTCGTTTTTCGGGAATAAATCTTATTTTGTAGTCTTCACTTTCACAATTCAACGTATACGCTGAATGCCTCACCCGTCGTCCACCGTGACTCTTGTTATGAATTGTGACTCCCTGCCTTAATAAAGATGGCGAGCAAATTATTTTGGCAGATTATACTATGTGAAAGATTCGAATTTATTTTGGCGGTTAATGCTAAAATGAAATAGTGTGCACAATGTATGTTCTTAGCACTTTTAAGATCTTATATAATATCGTATAGCACTTTAAAGTACACATTTATGCCATCTCACTGATAGTTGGGGAAAGTTAAATCTTAAGACTCAAGTGAAGCCTTGCAAGTTGCTGTACCCCCGTCATTCAGTTAGGAATGACATTCTCTTAATCTTACGGCGTCACTGTGGTGCATCGTATGTCTTGAAGTGACCTTTAAACATTTCTAGGTTGTTGATGTCATATGACCACCATATAACCGGTCTTAACCGTATATCTCATGGCTTGGCACCGAACCTGTTACGTTGTTTTGGAATCTGGCATGGGGTTCATGAGGTCGTTTTTGTTAGAACATTAATCACGAATATGGGCCGCCCATGGTTCACACGTCAGTAAGTTAAATGTGACTCTACAGGGATTAGTCACAGATCATTTCAAGACGGTGGAGATTAGGGGGGTCATTATTGATTCTATAGATAATTATATTCAATAATGAAATATTAAGCTCTTTGATAGTGTCTTCCTATGTTATCAGAAACGAGAAACGAGAAATGACATCGAGACAAGAAACAAAGTTTTGAGGTTTCGCATTCAAGAAACAAGAAGAGAGAAAAAACATTAAAATTAGTTTAAAAACTCATTTACTAAAATACCAAGTATTCCAAACCTATCTTTCTTCCTAGCAGTTTTGTTATGTTAACTAAAATTCAACAATATAATAATGAACTATTTCCTTTAGCATGCAACAAAACAAAACACCAACCTCAAATTAACAATTTAATGAAAGTAACTAAATACCTAGAAATGTCATCTTCCCTTTTAAGTATATGTTGAGTGGGGATTGCTCTCTGTTGGGAACCATAGGTTTGTGTATTTAGGTGGATAGATGGAAAAAGATATGTGATCTGCTCGTACAAAGGATTGTTGGTTATAATAAGAAGAAGTAAACATCTCGGTTATAGAATGACCATGTGATTCATTCCGGAAAGTTGTGGGGATTAAATTCTTCTTCCATCCAGAGACATACCTATTGGACCATCAACAATTTTATTCAATAATTGTCTAACATAATTAATAGCGTCGAACTGAGATTTTTTCATTAGATAGACATTCCATATTTGCATGTGTCACAAGTTTGGAGGTTTCACAATTTCAATCCATGATCTATAGAGAATGAAACTAAAGATATTAAACTCTTGACATTAAAATTAAATACCAAATCATTACTTCAATCATTGAAAATTTATTCATCACAAATTGTTCCTCTATGCTGCGCAATTGGAAAATGAAACTAGTTGTCTGTCTGCATGTCGTGTGTTTTGCGCAATGCTTTTTTGGGATGAGTTAACCAGAGTTTCTAAGATGTAACCAAGGAAAATCCAATGATGACTAAACCTTGTGGCATAAAATTGTTGTAAGAAAAAATGATCCATTGTAGGAAAAACAAATTTAGCACCAAAAAAGACTAGAACGACGTTGGGAATGGTGTTTTCCGTACCGTCTCGTTTTTAATGCGTTTTTATGTAGAAACAGTGGTAGTCATCCCATTTCTGGTAACATAGGTGTCTTCTACCTTTTCTGTCATGATATTAGAGCCATAGTCGAGGAGGGCTCGGTGGTGTGAAGGTCTGAAGGAGCAAGATCAGATCTGTTTGTGAAGAACGGTCGATTGTGTGTCATGTGGAGCTTTGTGAAGTTGTTTGTTGCAATGTGTCGTACAAAGAGCATTGTTGGCTATTCGATCCCTTGAAAAAAAACTGTTGGATGAGCCGTGGTGGATCATAGAAGCTAATTGGAGTAGCCGCTAGGGTAGAGTGATAGAAGCAGCCGAGTTCGACGCAGGTGGAGTTATCTGCGTGTGGTGGAGCGTTTTGGTGCCCACCATAGGGAAAATTTGCCTATTGTTAGTGTTGTGAAAGGAGTTGTGTGGAGGCATAGACAAATGTGTGGGAACGTTGTGGTGCTATGTGCCAGTTGTTGGTTTAGCCAGTTGCAATTTTCTCTTGCTGCCTAGAAAACTAACCATTCGTGAAGTTAATCAGATCACCGTGGAGGGTTGGCTGCGTTGAACGAGTCCAACTGTAGTGTTTTTTCTTGTTGTGACATGTCTGAGCATTGAGGTGTGTTGCAGAGAGGCAGTAGAAGAGGCGTTATGTTTGAAGTGTGATAACACTGGAGTGTGGAGGAGCCTAGAGGGTCGAGGAGAGCCGAGGGCTATAGACGCCATTTGAGCAGTGTTGTTCTTATCGACTCACAGAGTCCGAGAATGGTTTGTGCTGGCATGTAGTGATTCTCATCGTTGGAATTGTTGCATTAAGTTTGACCACTTGTTGGAGCACTGTTGGGAGAAGATGCAAAGTCTTGACTGTTGTTGGCTCTGATTGGATGAGCTAGTGAATTATTGACTTGGCATTGTGTGGAGGAGCCAACTAGATTTGGTGGAGTTTTATAGGGCAAGGTGCTTGAGTGAGTGTCTACACATATGTGGAGCATTATTGATGAGCGCTGAGGTATTGGTCGAGGTAATAGGTGTAAAAGTGGATTGATCTTAGCTGATGTGTTGAGTGTGGAGCTGCAACCCGTGGACGTGTATTAGGGAGTCAAGAAATGAGTGGGATAATGTTGGATATTGATCTTTTTGATGATGCATTTTTAGAAAACCTATTTGGAAGTATTTCTGGGCCTAGCAATATTTTTTATTCAGGCAATGTTTTTGAGTCACAAGAACTATTAGATCAACATAATGGTTTTATTGATTATCAACATATTTGTTGGCAGTAGTTCAAGAATCTAGGATTCATAGGTTCATCTTGAGGGCCATAAATGCAACTTTCATAGCATTAATCCCCAAAAGGGTGGAACCAAGAACCTTTGCATATTATTGTCCTATATCTCTCTACAACTCGGTGTACAAAATGATATCAAAATTGATTGCGAGTAGGTTGAAGGCAATATTGTCGAAGCATATTATAGAGGAACAGTTGGTAGAAAAATACGAGATGTAATTGTTGTTTCCCAAGAGATGATGAACTCTATTAAATCACAGAAACAAAGAGCTTTCCTTCTGAAGGTAGACTTGAGCAAGGTATATGATTACATTGACTGGGAATTCCTCTTCTTAGTCCTGTTAAAATCTGGTATGTCTCTATTTAACGTTATATAGATTTTGGCATGTTGCAAAACTACAAATTTTGTTGTAAATATTAATGGCTTTCCTTCACAGTTTTTCAATGCATATAGAGGAATTAGGTAGGGTTGTGCCATGTATCCATTGCTCTTTCTCTTAATTATTGAAAGTTTTAGTAGAAAAATGAGGGTGTGAAAGGATAATGGAATTATTTAAGGGATCAGAGTAACCATAAATGTTTCCATCTCTCATTTAATGTTCATAGATGATATGTTACTCTGGGGAATCCACAGTGGGGGAGTGGAGAACCTGTTATCACTGAAAAGATTTCAAAGGAAAAGGCTAAGGTAAGGGAGAATTGGCATTAAAACTCTGTTTTGGTGATTACATAGCAGTTTCGTAGTGCGTGTTGCGAAACTGCTAAAGATAATGCCTAATGTGCAGCAGTTTCGTAGCGCGCTACGAAACTGCTGTAGCTGCATATTTTGATATAGTTGACCAGTTTTGAGGAACAAAAGGGAAACCTTTTTGAAAGGGAGTTTATGAGGAAGGATCATCCACACAACACAAACATCTAGCAAGGGCTTATATCTCATGTCATCTTCACATTGCTGAGACAGCTAAAAGGTTAGGTTTGTTAATAGTCTTAGATGGAGTATATGCTCATATCGTATTTGGTGAGAAGAAATTCATTCCAATGGGATTCTTTGCATCAACTATACCAGTAATTACTCTTGGGAACTGTGGAAGCAACAAATATGAAGGAGAAGTTAACAAGGCTCGCTACATGCCACATAATTCATTTTGTCATTGCAACGAAGACAGTGAGCTCAAATGTTTATGTGTTTGATTACAGTAAGCATCCATCAAAGGCTCCTCAAGAAAGGGTTTGCAATCCCGGATTGATATTGAAAGGTCATTCTGATGAAGGATATGGTTTGACATGAATTCCTCTAAAAGAAGGTCACACACTAAGTAGTTCAAATGATGCACAATATGCTTGTGGGATCTAAACGCTGCATTTGGAAAGAATTTCCTTAAGACAGTCACACATCAAGTAAGGTTTTGTTTCAGATTTTGATGGTCTTCCTTGGTATAATCTTTCTTGAAGAATTATACATTTCCATTCAGTTTTGAGAGGGCTGAGAGCAGTTGAAGATGTTTCATGGCATTTCAAGGATGAATACCTTTTTGGCTCTGTTGGAAATGATTGTCATTTTCTCATATGGGACATGTGTACACCTGCACCTAACAAGCATCAACAATCAGTTGTAATTCATCAAAGTGAGGTTAAATCTTTGGCCTTTAATCCATTCAATGAGTGGCTTTTGAGAAAATAAATCCTAAGACAATCAGAGTTTGGTATTGAAACTGTGACTTTTGGAACCCCTGAAGCAGCCTGTTTTAGCAAACAAACTGTTTTTACTAGTTAAATTACAGAAGCTTTCCTGAGCAGCTGAGAACTCAATTTTGCACATGGACAGAGGTTTTTCTTCCTAACATGCTACACTACAAAAACCTCTTTTAGTTTCTTCGAATTCATTGTGAGATGGGAGAAACGGGTGACTAAAGTTGCGCTACGAAACTGCTGTAGGTGCAGTTTTTCATTTCCTGTTTGCCACGTGTTTTTCAAGGAGAGATTATGAACAGCTGGAGGAATTTTTTACAAAACCAGGAGAGGTTTTTGTCCTAGACAACATGAGCTACAAAAACCTCCTTCAGTTTCGTAAAAGGTGTCATAGATGAAGAGATAAATGCTCTGCAATTTTCAAGGATCTAAACCTAAAAAACAGGGAAACATGTTCCCTAATTTCTAGGGTTTGTCATCAGCAGTTGGGTGACCACGTGGGAGGCTTCATCAAGTTCGACATCATGGAGTTTTAGGTGTCAAATAATGTCTTAAATATTTAGATAAGGTTGTTTTGGTCATAATGAGGAGTTACACTCCTAATTGTTTTAGGTCTCTAGGACTCCTAGTTAGCTGTCTTTTGTATTAAATAGTTAGTTTAAGTGTCAATAGGTGTCAAATAAGGAGGAATTCGAATTCCCCTCATGCTTGAGGAGGAATCTCATTATTTAGAAGAAGAACTCTATATATAGCTGGAGCAGAAATGTAAAAAGGGTTGGAGATTTTTATGAAAAAGACAGAGTTTTCATATTGCTTATGTAAAAAGACTTTGACAGTAATAGAAGCAGTACTTTTTTCTTCCCAAGATTCATCTTGTGTTTCAAATGCTCAGAGTATATGTGGTTTGGTCTTTATTCTTCTTGTTTTACAGTTCACTAAATATGCAATCACTCTGAATTCACCTAGTGCTCAGACTTCCTGTGTATGATTTTTGAATTGAGGTTCTTCTTGAGAAATGTTCTGAGTGTTGAGACATTATATGCCTTGGCTTCCATGATTGAGTAGCTAATGATTTACTTCAGAAGTGTATGACTCCATGAGCCCAATGGGAGAAGCCTAATTTTGTTGTTCCAACCAGCTTAAATTTCATATACTGTTTAACGAGTTAGCCATCTTTTCTTGCCCTTAATGCATATCAAAAATCTGTGAGAGAGCCCTCTCTGACTAAGGAGGCTAAACCTTAGTCTAAAGCCTAGTCTGAAACAGTTTCATGAGATCTTACTAAGTAGCAGCCCTTAGTACATGATTTTATGATAACAGGTGGAACTCTCAAGGGATATTGTTCTCGTTGGTTGGGATGAGCATTAAATTGGCTTGGGTGGAACTCTCATGGGATACTGTGCTCATTGGTTGGGAGGAGCGTTCTCCCTTCCCTAGTGATTTTCTATGGAAACCTAACTAGTCTTGAACAGATAATTATTCTATGTGATTCTGATTGAAATTTCCCATAGGTTATGTCTTTCTAAAAATTATTTCTATAATTTATTACGGTAAATTGTTGTTATAAACTATTTTTTTTTCTGAGTGATAAAAAATATGCTAAAAAATCAAAGTTTTCAAAGTCACCTGAAACCAATGCCAAATCGTATATATCATCTTTCTAATTCCAAGAACTCTTTAATCTTCTCAATCCAACACTATATGTGAAAGTTATCGCGTTCTAAAGTTTTCGGAAAATAGTTAAAACATAAACTTGTAGGGTTGACTCGGTTGTTGACTGGGTTGACCATACATTTATGTGGCACTAAGGTCAACAAGTTGACTAGGCAGTATGGATGTTAGATAGACCAATCTCATGTTAACAAGTGACAGGTCATGCAGGTTGATTCTGTGAATTTTTATTGGTTGTTTAGTTTTGGTTGGAGCAATTGGAAGGTACCACATAACCCAATGAGATCATACAATGTGGCCCTTGGGACGTGTGATTTTTTTTTGTTATGGTGACTTTCCTACCCACTGATAATCAAACTAATGACCTTGCATTGAACAACCAATTGCCAAACCATTAGACCAAACATTTTTATCATTTATAATGGAATCAACAATTATATTTAAAATAATGTGGTTTAGACATTAGGAGAGGAGGTGGGGCATGTGGCCACAGCTTCAGTCATATCACATGTGACATTCCCATGGTGTAAGGGAAGAGGGTTCTGGTGGGAAGCCCTGACCCTAGTCCCATTATTACAATGAAACCGAAGGCAGGGGCTTCGAAGAAAGGGTTGACATATGGCCACCTAGCCTTACATACAACTAGACCTGCAGAGCTAGTGGGTAGGTGTCCTTTGGCCCACACTCTTGGTCATATTACATGCCATACGACTGCAAAAAGGGAGAAAAGTTAGCATTGTGATGCCCCACTAATTTTTCGACAAAACACACCAATTTTGGTAGAATCTCCATCATCCCCATGTTAGATTGTTAATTGGAAGATATGCCAAAGGAGGAAAATGTTGCCATTTTTTCTATTTTTGTAAATTTGCAAGACAAATAATAGAGAAAGAGGCCTAATTTGGCCTTTTTAAGCCTTTTTTAGCACAAGAAGATCCTACATAGGGGTTTTTGGATGTTCTGGACATAATGGAAACACTACTTTCGTGATTTGAGAATTGTATGTTGATGTAATTTACATTTTTAGCATATAATATAAAGGGCCAACATTGGAATCTCGACCCGAAGATGTAGCCCACGAGGGGTGAAACCTATCATCAAATTTTTGTTTTGTGATAGTGCATGTTGTATATTTGTCTATGGTTAATTCTACGAAACTTAAATAAAATTACTAAATTTATGTTATTTTGAAATTTTGATCCATTTCCCACAAGACAAAAACTAGCTTAAGCAAACAATTTCAAGAAACTTTCAAATTTTTAATTTCAAATCAATTTGGTATCAGGTCTAGGTTTCTCAGAAGGTTTGACTATTTTTGCAAGTGTTTTTGAATGATTTCAACGTTTAAGTTGAGGAGAGGAGAAGGAGTACTTGAAGCACCAAACTCTCTAATTGGTTCAAGGAGGTCAAAAAATCAAAAAAGTCAATGAGTCCTGGACCATGAAGAAGAATAGGAGATGATGTTTAAGGATGATTGAGCTTCCAATAAGGCTTTCTATGATCTATCTAAAAAGGTGAATGTGTTGTACAATGAGAGTACAACAAGGTTTCAATGAGATATTTCAAAGCATCCAAAAGGTAATGGTGGTGATGGGAGAAATCCTCTATTCCCTCCACCTCATCCTTCACCTCTATATTCACCTCCATCCTCAACTTCTTGTTCACCTCCTTCAACACCTAGACATACTCCTCCTAGATCTCCAAAAGTACATGCTAGGTCTCCTTTTCTTAAGCATGATGTTAAGTTTGAATTTCCTATGTACAATGGGGAATTAAATGCTTGAAAGTTAGATAATTGGGTTTTCCAAATTGAAGTCTACTATAGGATTCATAGAATTAAGGATGATGTTACAAAGATCTATCTTTATTCTCTTCATTTGGAAAGTGCAACCCTCATCTAGTTGGAGGCTAGAACTTAAGAAGATTTGAAGAAAAGTGGTAAAATTATCTCTTCGTTGAATGATTTTGTACATGCATTAACAAGGAATATTTATCCATAAGCTTATATGGAAAAATAAATTATGGATTGACAAAATTTTAAACAAGCTAAAGGTCAGAGTGTTCAAAGTTACACACAAGAATTTAGAAGAAGGGCTTTAATCTTAGGTGTTGATTTTTTTCATAAGACACTCTCCTTAAATACATAGGTGGATTACACAATTTGTTTATACATACTATACTTATGTTTAATCCCACCAATCTAGATGAAGTAAGTGTTTGGGAAAATCATTTAGAATCTAGAGGCAAGAATGTTCCTCAAGAGACTAGCAAGAAACCATCCAAGTCCAGAGACAAGGGAAAGGGGAAATTTATAGGCAAAGGAAAACATTATGCTAGAGTTAAGAAAGAGGGAGAGAAACTTACCTGTAAAAATTATTCAAAAGAAGGACATGTGGAAGACCATTGTTGGAAATGATTGAGGAATGAGAACAAAGAATTCCAATAACAAGGGGAAACAAAAGATTGTTACAACAACTCAACAAGATCTAGGATCTGATTCAGGTGACGAAACCAAGAGCATAGCCATGGGAGTAAAAGATAAAGCATCTAATGCAAGTACCAGTTCTTGTAGTAAACTTATTGAGTCTCAAAATGATAAAGAAAGAAGTGAGCTTTTTCAAATCAGGCTCATTACAAAAAATACAAAAGTTAATATATTGCTTGATAGTGGATCTAAAGTCAATCTTATTTCGAAAGAAATTGTCAAGAAACTAAATATAGAAACTACACCTCATACTACACCTTACCCTTTGGGTTGGACATGTGATGATGCCAAATTGCAAGTGACAAGAAAGTATAATATCAAATTTGTCATCATTGCAAATTTTATTGACGAGGTAGAGCTTGATGTTGTACCACTTGACATATGTGGAAATTTTTAGGGAGTCCATACTTGTATGACTGAAAAGCCATGTTCTATGATCATGAGAATAAATTTCATCTTTTTAAATATGGATTTGAGTATATTGTTAGAGCACATCGAAAGAATATGAACTTATCTCTTGTAAGTGTTAGTCATATGAAAAGGCTTGTAAATGTTAGTAAGAATTTTGTGCTGTAGATTATTAAAGCTAAATATACTATTGAATTTTAAGCTTTCACAAGATTTGATTCTAAACTCAAACATGATTTGGTTGAAGTTGTTAACACTTATGAAAATATGTTTCAGGAACTTGAAGAGTTTCCTTTTAAAAGAGGAAGCCAACATGAGATTCATTTACAACACGATGCACCACTTCCAAACATTGGCACGTATAGAATCTCAGTTTTGGAGAATGAAAAAAATCAAGAAGCAAATTCAAGAGCTGCTTGATAAAGGGTTCAGTAGGCCTAAAACATCTCCTTATTGGTATCTTATTTGTTTTTTCCAAAGAAATATGTTACATGGTGCATGTGTGTGGATTTTAGAGCTCTGAACAAGATCAGGGTAAATAATCGTTACCCTCTTCCTTGCTTTGATGATTTTATAGATCAATTAAAAGATGTTGTTTACTTCACTAAGCTATATTTGAGAAGTGGTTATCATTAGATAAGGGTTGCCGAAGATGATATTTTAAAAATTTCTTTTCTAACATACCTCCTCAATTTTCTCTTTCTTTCTTAACCACCTATCTTATGTCCTAAAAGTGTGATTACTTTCACTCATTCCCTTCCCTTTTTGCACCTCTAGTTCCTCGTTCATCCTACCTTTACGAGTTGCTTGGCATCAACCTAAGCATCGCCCCACTTAACACCTTCACTGTTACTGTGCTATCAACCTAGGCATTTCCATTATATGTTGTAATAATATCATGAAGGACATCATCTAACCTGATTATGTGTATAGTCCAGAACCTTATTATGTGTATTGTCTAATGTACATTAATATACCTTAGTTTTTAAATGTGTGAACTATACTTATGCTAACATTAACTTAAATCACACTTTGGATTTAATCTTAAATGTGCATCATTACTCCCTTGATGGCATGTTACCCTCGAAATTCACCTGCACCACTCATTCCCTTCCACGTATCCACAATCACGTAGCTCACTTTGCTGCAGTCAGTGTTAAAGGTAAGAGATGGTTGAGATACATCGAGGTTCTCCAATGGTTCAGATCACTGTGGTTATGCCTATGCCACGAGCTAACCCTAGATGGTGTTCATTCTACCCTTCAACTCTAGTGGTTTCTCCAATCAGTGACACGAGAGTTCCTTCTCTGGTTTCACCTTAGCACTTGGACCACACGATATACCATGGCAAAAATAGCCATTGCGTCGACTAGGTATACCCAACCACCACGAACCAGTCTTAAAATGATTTATTTTGGCAAGTTTTGTCTCTATTGTATGTATTGACACAATATGGTTTCCTTTGAAGATTCTCTAGAGGGCAATGGAGAGGAATCTCAGATTTCACCAAGATTTGGATCAGTACACAATGTCTAATGCAACTACTTCCGCCCCCAGGTCAAAGACGTCTTCCTTTGTTTTATTCTCAATATATTATTTGTTGTCTATTGTGCAAATCATCATTCCAGATTGTAATCGTTTTTATTTCCTTCCTATCGCTTGTTGTTACCATAAGGACATGCCGACAAGTGGGTTATCACCACAGGAAGTTGGGTAACAATTCCATGGCCATTGATCTATGTTACATTTATGCCTCTCTCAGCTCAATGTTGTCTAAGATGGAATCAAATTGTTTCCTTGTTCATTACTCAATCATGACATTCTTTTGAAATGTACTCATAGTGATTCGAGAACTACCATTGAATTTTTGTTTTGTTCTTGTTGTCTATCCCTCAATTTTCTCGAAGGCGGAGTTGGGGCTAGAATTTGGAATGCCAGCCTCTATGCTCCCTTCTACTGACTCTGCCTCTCAACTGCTTATGGCGTTAGGAGGTTGGGAAGGGATTATTTTTTTTTCATTCTTCTGTGTAGCATGTTTTTTTTGGTTTTACCTTCTGTTTACTGTGCCTATGGCTCGACGAGTGGCTTCACCACGGAAATATTAGGTTCCACTTCATGCAGTTTTATTGCACTTATATCATTGGATTGAGGTGAATAGGACTAAGGTTTCCCTCGTTACAAGGATAAGAAGGTTACTCGGTTGTAGGACTGATTTCTTAATGTTTTCATAACCATTTCTTTAATATGGATTTCTTTCCAGGCTACTTGCAACCTTTTATATTCACCTACTTCCTAAGGATATGTCTACAAGGAAAATGTTTTCTATGCCCACTAGAAGATTCACTGCTCGTGTGGTAATGCCACTAGGATTTTTCTTTCTCTTACTATTTTCAAATGCATTATTCGTATCATATATAGCACCAAGTATGCACTATCTCTCAACCCCCTCTCCTCAAAATGGTTGAATTTTTTTATGGCCTTATAGTTTTTTCAGGAGTTCAACTCATTTGATTAAATCCTTTCTCCAGCTTTCCAGTAACTAGCTACAGGGGTTTCCCCAATTTGGATGTCATATTATCCACTTGTTCTGTATCATGAAGATATGCTCCTATAATATTGATTATGATTTAAGGGAACCTGTTTGTTTTTCCTTTTTGACTCCTCATAATGCCTCGGAAGAGAACAATACTTTGGATTAAAGTTGAGCTAACTATTCTCATTTAGAGTATTTAATAATGACATGTAATCTCAGTTTGATACCGTTGTGTAGTTTATGTTTTACTTGTATTAATTCATGTTTTAGTTATATTAATTATGGGGTTCGAAGACCTCGACTATTGGAAAAATCCTCCTACCAAGCACTATTTTATGTATCTAAGCAGAGAAGTATATAATTTGTGTACGATGACTTTGTTTCTGTAATGAACTATAGTAATTGAGACATAATTTGTAAATTATGATGTTCATGTTGAATTTAATTTCTAGTTATTATTATTACTAGCATAATAGGCATGTGACTTGCGTGGTATGAATTATGGGTTCTTCAAGTGTGCTTTACAATTTTTATGCAATCCAATTTACAATTCACCTTGTGTATGGTTATATTTTGTAACATTTCGCATGCATGTATACTTGGAACATAAGATGATTATGCCATTTTTAAACCTCCTTGCACAAAACCTTACTTATTTTGAGGCACGTGTAAATCTTTTGTTATTTGACTTGTTGATCTGGAGTTATTTGATATATTTTTCTGTACTTATTCAATATAATGTATTGAGTTTAGTTCATCTACACTATGTGGCTCTACAAAATATTATGTTCATGATTGGAAGCTATTATAGTTTCTTTATTTCATGTATGGAATTTGATTTGGATACCATCCATGCCTATTTCACGGAAAATATTAATTCCAAACTTTACTCTTTAATGCATGTTCATCTAACTTGTAATTCACTATTCCCTAATATAAATTAAACCACTCACAGTATTCATCCAGAAGGGATCTCAATATATTTATTTACCCAAGGGAAAGGGGATGTTTTTATTACTGCTACCCCAACTAAAACAGACTATAATCCTCCCTTGGTTCCTACCTGTAAGCCTAGCGCTCAACTATTCACTTGTGATTTGCACTTATGTTTTGCGTATGGGGGTTCCTATCCTGATCCTACTAGAAATGATTCATTTACCATCACCTTTTCAAAAGTAACTAATGATACTCCAACTTAGTCATGTTCCATAGTCAATTTTTCTAATAATATTTGGAAATTCTAACAGAATTATAATTTTGAAAGTAACAAATCCCTAATATTAATATGCTCCTCACTAGAATTTCAACAATATTTAATTAGCAACAAATAACTATCATATTTGATAATAGCGAAAAGTAATAATCATACTCATTAAAGTAAATTATTCACCATATTACATTCGATAACATCCAAAAGTAATAATCGTACTCGTTAAAGAAAATGATTAACCACATTCAATAATAGGCATAGATCTAACCGGAATTCTTGTTGTCCTATACACTTAGAAACCTGCACCAAAAGTAAGACACTGACCACCCAAACACAAACTACCTCTAGCTCCCCCCGAGATTAGATTGTTTTCTAGAGAATAAATAACCCCATTGATTCTCCATTTGGATAATTATTACCCTTCTTCATGATATTGTTTCCATTTCAGTGACATCCCACTTTTGTAAGCTTTAATGTTGTCTTTCCTAGGATTTTGCTTTTAAAGCCCGCCTTTTTCTCTATGGTGCTTTAAAGGCAACTAATCTTAGCTTATTTCTATCGCTAAGATTTATTAAGGGATTCTCTCTCCCTCCCTTAATCTTATCTAGAATATTCTAGAATTCTAGTCATGAAGAATTTTACCAATCTCATTCTCGAGTGTCTTCTTTGAATGCATTGTTTCCCTTAATATATGTTTCCTCTTTTTTTATTAATAAGAAAAATACTTACTTACAATAATTGTTCAAAGTAAAATTATGGCTCCACTCCCATTTGATATACACATTACATTAAAACAACATTATCTAGTAGGGGATATTACAACTTTCAAGACAAAAAAAGGTTTTTTGGAATGGTTAGTTATGTTGTTTGGGATTTGCAACATTCATGAGAGTTATGAATGATTTGTTGAGACCATTTGTTGATGGTTTTCTCTTAGTCTACTTATATGATATTCTGAGATTCACTAAGACTCATGAAGAGCATGTCAAGCATGTGAAAAAAGTTTTAGATGTCCTGAAAAGAAAGGAATTGCATTTGAAAATGTCTAAGTGTAAATTTGGGAAAACCTATTTAGTTTATTTGGGTCATATTATATGAGCGGGTGAATTGAAGATTGATCCCTCAAAAGTTGAAGTCATTGTGAATTGGTCTAAACCCAACATTGTAACAAAAGTTCGGAGCTTTTTGGGAGAAACACAACAATGGAGGAAATTTATAGCTAACTTCTCACTCATTGCAACAGCATTACATGCTTTGAAAAGTGTGAATTAGGTGTTTCAGTGGGGAGGAAAGAAGTAGAAATCCTTGAACACCTTGAAAGAGAAAATTATTACAACACCAATTCTAGCATTTCCATATCTTAAGCAGTCATTTGAGATACAAAACAATGCAAGAAATTATGTTATGGGAGAAATTTTGATGCAACATGTTAAGCCTAATTTTTATCATTTTGAAACCTTTATCAATGTGGTATTTAACTATACAACTTATGATAAAGAGTTGTATGATTTGATACAAAGCGTGAAGAAATGGAACCATTATTTGATGGGTAAATAAATCGTTATTCATACTTACCATCAACATTTGCAATATTTACAATCGCAAACCAAGCTACAACAAGATAGGCATTTCATGTGGATGGGGTTCCCACGACAATTTCATTTGGTAATCAGGTTAAAGAAAGGTACATACAAAAGAATTTCTAATATGTTATCAATGCCTATTGTTAATGCATCTATCATTCTTAAGAATAACTCAATCATGAATGAAAGTTACATTGAAAAATATGCTCAAGTGTGGATGAAAGGTATAAATCCAAGTAGAGCAAGGTGGATTGATATCGGTAAAGTGAGTAGTTGTACCCTCACTTACTTTCTAAGTAAAAACAAACTTTTGGTGGTACAAAAGGTTCGAGTAGGGAGGAATGATCCATGGGATAAAACATATTCTAAAAAATAAAATTGCTCAAAATATCCTAAAACTAGCTCCAAATCGTAGATCTCATCATTTTGATTCCAATGATGCTTGAATCACCTCAATCCGACACCGTATGTGAAATTTATCACATTCTGATGTTTTTGGAAGAAAACGAAAAAGTCAACATGCACAGTTGACTGAGATGCTAACTGGGTAGGCCATACTGTGACGTGGCATTGATTTTAGTCGGAATATTGGGTTGTATGGATGTGAGATGGGCCAATCCCATGCTGACACATGGCAAATCATACAAGTTGATTTGGAAAATTTTTATTAGTTGTTTGGCTTTCGTTGGACCAATGGAGTGGCGCCACGTGGCCCAATGAGAGGGCACCACATGGCCCTCGATATGTGTGAATTTTTTTTATTATGGTGACCTTTTAACCCCACTGGAATGAAACCCATGACCTCACATTGGACAATCAACCATTGAACCATTAGACCAAACATGTTTCTCATTTATAATGGCAATGATGGTTATATTTAAAACAATGTGATTTTAGAGTTGGTAAAGGCGGTGACACACATGGCATGGACATGGTGTAAGGTGAGAAGGGAGGGGAAATAATTTGTAGCCTCGGTCCCATTATTATAACGAAACTGAAGGTGGGGGTTTTGGAGAAAGGGTTGGTGTGTGGCCCTATCCTAGAACCACATGGCTTTGCATACAACCAGGGGCAGAAAATTCAATGGGTGTGTGGCCTCTGACCTATTCCCTTGGCCATATTACATGTCATATGACTATGAAAAGGGGTGGAAGTTGGGGCCACGGTGCCCAATGAACTATTTGAAAAAACACACCAATTTCGGTGGAATATCTGCCATCCCACGCTATGTTGTCACTTGCTGGATACACCAAAGGGGGAAAACATTGTGAATTTTCCTACTTTCGTGAATTTGCAGGACACATATAAGAGAAATGGAAGAGGAGGCCTAATTTGGCCAATTTTCAACATTTTTAAGCCCAAGAAAAATTTACATAGTGTTTTTTGGGTGTTATGGATACAATGGCAATATTATTTTTGTGATTGGAGCATTCTATGTCAACGTTATTTACATTTTGAGAATATAATATAAAGGGCCAACATTGGAAGCTGGACCCAAAGATGTAGCCCAGGAGTGGTGAAATCTATCATCAAATTGTTGTTTGTGATGTTTTGTGTAACAACTTTGGGTTAAAATTCCATGTAATAAAGCTAATAAAAGAAAAAATAAGACCAAGGTCATGGGGCATGTAATCCAAGTTGAATATTGGGAAAAAACATAGTGACGGGGATTACTTGTGATTTATTAATGGCTATGGAAATTGGAAAAAGAAAAGGTAAAGGAATTCGAAAAGGTAAAGAGGCATTATTTGACATTTATTTATGAAAATAATGGAAAGTAGGAGAAAAGTAAGATGAAAGGTCGCAGGTTGCATGTGAGGAGGAAAATTGAAGGAAAATAATGGAAAATGAAGAAATTATAGGCCTCAATGATTAGGCTTCTGAGGATCAATTAGTGTTATATTTTTGAAACATTTTGGGTCGAACTCTCATTCTATTCTCTCTCTCTCACTCTTGCACACTTAGAGTATTCTTGGAGAATTCTTGGATCACTCGAGCATTCACTTAGATTGGAGAAATAATGCAAAGGAAAAGTAGGAAAGCACAAGAGGACAATGGGATAAGTAAATACGATGTGTTTTTCTTACATGTACGAAATTGCATTTTTGATTTCCTTACAAGTTTTCGCATGCATGGCACATGCATTTGTTTTCTTGGTTATGATTTTTCATTGTCATGGAGGATTTCTAGGATTGACAGTGGTTTTTCCTAGTCTTGGTATTTTTTGGATAGCCATGGTGTTGTGGGTTTTTACCTTTCTGTTTTTCTAATTGGTGCTCATGTTACATATGGTTGTGGTTTGAGTTACTAGTTCCTTGATCCTTCATTGGAAAAATGCTCTAGAATCCCTCTAATAGCTTGGGTTGAGTTACTAGACTTGGAAGCCTTGGTTGGAAGAATGTTGCGGAGCCCTTGGTGGGTTGAGTTAGTAGTGTTGGAAGCCTTGGTTGGACAAATTCTCTGGAGCACAATGATAGCTATGGGTTGATTTACTAGTCTTGGAAGGTAGGTTGGAACAAATTCTCTAGAGAACTTGACAAATTGGATGGATACCAATCTCGTGATGGTTAGTGGTGTCAAACCATGAGGTGGAATCATTGGTTGAGGGTTGAGGTGGTTTGGCCTCTATAATCCCTAGTTTGATTTTGTTTGGTTTATTCCATGAGATCCCGCATTCATGTCTGGAATATGGGACGATGGTGATTGGATGAATGAAATATCTGGTTCAGCCCAATCTATGGTCGGGTAGTATGGGGAAGTCCTTGACATTGTTGCATTTTCATATGATAATAATATCTCTTTTCCTCTTATGTATTATGTGTAAATGTGCTTGTTATTATATGATTATAATGGTTTTTATATCATTATTTATCTATTGGATATATATTGTTTATAAACATGGTTTATGACATATTTAATTTATGCCTCTCATCATGTTTTGGTTAATAAGTGAAATGTTAGTGAATGCATGACCTAATACATGATATTGCAGCTATTACAAGAGGGCGTCAAACCTTCTTGATAATTCTAAGATAACTATGATATCACTATGTTTAGATGTGTATTTATGACTTGTACATTACATTTTCATGATGTGTTTCATGGAATGTCTATCATGGTTAGGCTACTTTAAGTCAAGGTCTTGACTAAGTTTTGTGTTAGAAGATTTTTCCTTATGTCATTTATGGTTTTGGAAACTTTCATCAAGTTTTGGGCAGTGACCTAGAGTCTAGCCCTGAAAAGGTGGCAGAAATTTTGCGGTAGCATGCACACAACTATGAAATTGAGACTGCAATCACACCCTTGTACGATTATGCATGTGACTGGAGTCATAGAGTCACATTTATGTAGCCTTGTGCATGCGACTGGGAGTTCGGGTCAGTGAATAAAAAAGTTAGATTAGGATCTGGGCACCTAGAACGGTGGTTTAGCCTTTGGGGGTACTATAGCACTTAAGGGAAGTTAGTAAAGTTTTGTTGTGTCGATTCCACTTCCTTACGATGATCTACAAGGTTGAATCATATCATAGTAACTCTTCATCACATATATACCCTGATGGATGACTAAACTTTGGTATGTGTGGGAGGAGGGTGGTTATCGAGTGGTATGAGAGAAGGTGGTATCAGAGCGGGTTTATTTTCTTTGTGGGTGACATCTGATACCATAGATTGGTATCAGAGCATTGTTCAACCCTTGGACTGGATGGGAAAAAATTGGTTGTCATGCATGCATAAATGTTGTATATATGCTTGATATGTATGCATGGTGATTTTCATTGTTATAGTTGCATCGTCATGTTGAATTCGATGATGTTGTTGTTGGGATATGTTTGTCATGCATACATGTCGTTTATATATGTGTTTGGTATGCACGTGAGTGTTTGTATGTTTGTCACGCATGTATTTTTATAGTTATGGTTGTGCATGCATAGTAGGTGAGAATTGCATTGTGAGAGTCATTGTTGCAGCTTATATCATCATGATACTGACATGTTGGTTGAGATGGAGTAGGAAATGCAGATCACAAGGCGAGGTGCAGCACTGGTCCTCAAGGTAAGAGCATATCGTCATATAGGTTTGTACATTTTGCATGTAGGTATGTTGGTTAATGGTTCTTATAAGCATTATAGTTATCTACAGCCTTTTCGTCATATTGTTGTTGTAGTTTACCTGCATCATATAGGATAGTTGTTTAGTGCGGTCATATGCACATGCGTTGGTTAGTCATGCATGGTGGTTAACTTATTGTTATATTCATTGCATTCATATTCGTGATGAGTATGGTAACTGCATAATATCTTGATGTTATGTGTACCATGATAATATGAATTTCCCTTTGCATATGGTCATGGTTATCATATTCAAGTATGAGTTGATATACTTGTGATATTGTGTTGTACTAATATGGACTGACTTGCATAGATGTGATAGCCTCCTCGAAGATGCATTGAGGTATGAAGTTGATTATGTCATCTATTTTATTTATTTGACATGGTATATTTACATGTTATCTGAACTATTGATTAATTACATGATATGAGTACATGTCTATAAGATTTCTTGAAGGAATGATCTTATTTTAAGATTGTTGTACTAAAACAATATATGTTGAGACAACAGATATGTACTTGAGTGTAAGTAGGTGATAGTTGTAGCGTTATATCTATTGATTATTATTTTACTTTTGATTATGACATGTTTGTTAGTCTTGTTAAAGTTTGATTTCAAATTAATAAATATAATATCTTGAACTTTGGAACGTCTGACTTACATGTGTGAACAATTGCAGGAAAACATGGCTGGTATTAGCATGACAAGGTAATAGTTGATGTGTTTATATAACTAACATTTGGGTGATGTGATACCATATAATGAAACTCAATTGAAGCAAGGTAAAATAAATAAATTTGGTGAGAATTCCTTTGGCTATATTTGGAAACGACAATTCCAAACAAATGTGTGCTTTGCGTCAATACAAAAAGTATTCTTAACCTTGAATTTGTGTGATACTATATGGAACTGTGCTATATTCATGAACATGTATTTGACAGGTACAACAAATACTTTCAAGTTATAGTTGGATCCGTGATGCGAATTATAGTCCCTTGAGATATGGCATGGATGTGTTTGGTTACAAGGAAATGTGCTTGGAAGAACAAGGTAAGATAATTGATATATTGTTATATTTATTTATACACTCAAAGTTATCTGATTATGGTAGTATGATGCAAGGGATTGCATGGAAAAAGAGACTCTCATAAAATCTTGAAGAAGGATGAGGTTGGTCTTTATGTTGGAAGCATTAAGAACCCATGGGGTTGATTCATGGTGTTTTTTGGTAGTTGTATGCTTCTGGTTTTTATGATTTGGTTGCGTTTGGTTTACCATTTTTCTTTTGTCTGGTGCATGGTCGTGCCACTTTTTCATGACGTCATATTGTTGTTCTTTTTCATGGTTTTCTTCTTGTTTGTTTATTGTTCTTGCCTTTTGTGCTTTGAGGGTCTTGTTAATTAATTTGGGGAAGAGGAAAGTTAATGGTGCTTGGGAAGAGTTGTACAATACCCAATAGGTAATGTAAGACTTGGATGAAGATGGTGCATTAATAAAGGGAAATTGAAGGCAAGAATGCAATAGCTAGTTGGGTTGGTTGGGTCCATTGGGATAAATGGACAATGGAAAGTCAATCATGAGAAAGGTAACAAGAAAAATAAAGTAAATGGATCTGAGATATCTGATGCCTTGGCTATGTTGGGAACTATTGTTCTCATTGTTGTGCATGTTGTGCATGTATAAAGGGAGTTCTCCTACCCTTGACCTTATAATATATAGAAATTATGTTCCGATCATGATTATGATAATGTCTATTTATGTATACATGTACATATGTATGTCATTTTCTGATAGGGTTTTCACGAATCATGATTGTTTTATGCTAATGTTTACATGTATATATATGTATGTATTTCATTGTGTCACAAGGTCATGAGGGATCATGATTGTTTTATGCTAATATTTACATGTATGTTTGTATGTTGTTATTTGATGGGGTCATTAGGGATAATGATTGTTTTATGTTGATGTTTATATGTATATATGTATGTATGTATGTATGTATGTCATTGTCTGACAGGGATTTCAGGAATCATTCGTGTGGAGGAATGGTTGCTTATGCAAGTGAATGGCATAAAGAGGTTCTTGGTCTTATGAGGAATCAAGTGGGAAGAGTAGCCTTGAGATATTTATGAGGTTAGTATCATGTGGATAAGAATTGATATTATGTGATTATACTATGTTTGTGCTTATGTTATGGAAAGGCTATAGCGAGGGATACATCAACAAAAGAAAAACAATGCAATCCATAAGATGTTGGACCAAGCAGGGATGGTGGAAACACACTAGAAGCAAGGTTGCTTTGTAGATTTAGTGTGTGGTCTCTTGATGTGCAATACTATTGTTGTGTATATGTTGTACATGTTGTACCTGTGATGTTGTGTACATGTGGTGTTGTGCATATATGATGATTTGTACATGTTGTTTATGTTGTGTTGGTATAACATGGTGTTGTGTATATCTTGTTTAAGGAGTGTTCTATACAAATGGTGTTGTGCGCATATTGGATATGCAATTTTGTGGACATATGGTGTTGTGTGCATGTTAGATATGCATTGTTGTGTACAGGTGGTGTTGTGCATATGTTGGATATGCGGTGTTCTCTACATATAGTGCTTTGTGCATGTTGCATATGTGGTGTTGTGTATATATGGTATGGTGTGCATGTTGTACATATGGTGCTATGTACATGTGGTGTTGTGTGCATGATTGTACATGTGTTGTTATGTGCATGTGGTGTTGTGTACATGTTGTACGTAGGGTGTTGTGTACATGGCGTGCATGTGGTGATGTGTACATGTGGTGTTGTGTACATGTCGTACATGCGGTGTTGTGTACATGTGGTGGTGTGTACACATTGTGCAGGTGGTGATGTGTACATGTGGTGCTATGTACACATTGTACATGTGGTTTTGTGTACATGTTATACACATGGTGTTATTGTACATATGGTATTGTGTACATATCATACACGTTGTGTTGTATACATATGGTATTATGCTATGTGTAGTCCTTGTATCATGACATGTGTATTCATTGTGTTGTATATATGTACATATATATATATTGTGTGGTGTTGTACACCAGGTGTAGGTGTATGCATTGTGTTGCGTTGTACACCGGATGTAGGTGTGTGTATGTTTTATTTTGTACACTAGTGTAGGTGTATGTGTTTTGTTGTGGTGTACATCGGGTGTAGCTTTATGTGTTGTGTGGTACACCATGCGTAGGTGTATGTGTTTGATGTACATTGTTTGTATGTGTACGTGGTTGAAGAGATGAGGAGGCAATGGATGCTTTTCAGGTTTAATAACTGATTTAGTGTGTACAAAAAGAAGCAAAGAACCATCTAAAGGATAACTATCAATATTTATTTTAGTTTTTAATTATGCATGTGATTTATGATTCTCATTTATGATGGTTACATGTGATCTATTATTTTTATTATGATGGTTTCATTTTGAGCCGATGAGATGTTATATCTCTATACATGATGATTTGATCAAACAACCAGTTTGACCTGTTTTGACAGGAAGTGAACATAAGTGCAAATGTACCTTATTAATGGGCCACCAATGAGGTAGGATTTGGATTTATTTCATTTCATTTTGAATATAATGGGATTTTTTTTCTTGGTACATGAAAGCATGTAAATTCCAAGACTAGGTGGTTGAAATTGAGTGTAAGAATTAGTAGCATGAGTGAAAGGAATTGGAACAAGCAGTAATATGTTGGTAAAGAACTTTACGAATAGGTCTATTATGGGGAACTATTACCCAATAGTGTCCATTGATTTCCATAAGCAATCTGTGATCGGTATGATTATTTCTAAGTAGTGACGTGCCTTGTGTTTTTACCTTCTCATGCGAGGAAACCTTGCTAAGGGAGGGTTCACCCGAGGGGCTGTGTATAATTGAAGGGGATACTTGCAAAACTTGGAAGGTGTACGACTGCACAGAAGGGGGTGACACGATTGCTCGAGGGACTATGTAGGAGAGAAGGGAAAGTTGGGGATGGATTTGTTTTTTTCATTAGAATTGCAAGATGAAATCAGATGCACATTAGGAGTGTGCCATGGAAAAATGTGTTAGTAAATGTTCACTAAGAGGACAAGTAGCGTAGGATCCTAGGGCTCGAAATTGGATTCAAATTTTTCTTTGGTAGTGGATTATGGATTTCTTGGGGAGGAGGTGAATCCTGGTATTATTTTGATGGTGGATGTGTGAGCCTTTGGATTCCCTTGTCATTGATATGGGCATCACAACCTTTTATTTTCTAGTTGAGAAAATGTGCATATGTGTGTATGTGTATATTGTTGTAAATATTGTATTGGGATGGATTTATAAATCCGCATAGACAGAATGATTATTTTTTGGTTGAAGTAAATTTGTAAACTGCATATATGGTTATTATTGTAAATATTGTAATGACTTATGTTATAAAAATGCAATAGACAAAATTATTTTCATATCTTCAACAGTGCTCATTGAAAATGCTACAATTAGGTGTGTTATAAATCTCCATGGGAAGTATGTTTTGTTTCTAGCAGTTTTCTAGTTGTAGGTATCATAGAACATTGAGGACAATGTAGAAGTTCCTTGTAGATTCAAACTACTAATTGTAATTTACTAAAACAATAGACTTAAATCTACTCTACTGATAAGTGGAAACAATTAAATGATCGTGAAATCACGAAGCACATAAGAGAAATAATTCAATCAACACATTACACATGATTTCCTGGGAAAGCCATAGCTAAAAACCCCTCTATCTGTAAATTACACTAGTTACAAAATATGAGAATATTACAATGCTTTTCTCAAGCACGAGCAACCTATGCAATATCTCTATCTATATCATAGCTTCCTATAGAAGATCAGCCAATACTTAACTAATTTTATGCTTTCCTGAGTCCATATTTCATTGCGCTATTTCCTTGGGAATTAGACCTCGTTTAATTAGCAAAATTCCTCAATTGAAATTGTACAATCCTCATAAACCTTCCTCTCACTCCATGCACCACCTATACAATTAAGATGATTATACAAATGATAATACAATGTCTTTGAACTCCAATCTCAACTCAGTAAATCACAAATCTCAAATACATTAGTTATTTATGAGTGAATCATTAGTTATTTGGTTGAACACATGAAGTAACACCCCACTGTCTATCCTCCTATTAGTTCCTCCATCATTTGGAACAAGTTTAACTCATTTTAACTCACTTAAACTTAATTAATTAATTACAACTCAAAATTAACTCAACGAAGGCTTGTGTAAAGTAGATGAGACACTCTACCTGAAATAAGTGATTCAACTAAATAAATTTAACTTAGTTAACTCGTACAGGTTGTCTTCTGATGTGGAATTACAATTTTATTCCTAATTTAATTCAAGGAAAAAAATAAATTAGGATTTTCTTGTTTCATTTTCAACACTCCCTCTCAACAAAAAAGGGATTATCTGCAACCCTTATCCTAGATCTATGAAACTCTAATTTTTCTCTTGAAATTGCATTAGTTAATATTTCTTCATCCTATTTCTCTATATGGATGTACTCCAGCAACATGATTCTCATCTACACACAATCCTGTAGATGGTGATATCGAATCACCATATGCTTGAAATGATCACGAAAAAATGGATTTTCAGAGAGTTTGATACAACTATGATTGTCACAGTAAATCATTCTAGGATCCATCTGTTGAACAAATAACCTAACAAGGACTTTCTTCATTTGATAGCCTCACAAGATGCTTGAATGAAAACCATGTACTCTTCTTCTCTCGTATTGAGTGCAACTGATATTTTCTTCCTGATGTACTAAGAAACTGTTGTTGACCCAATACTCAAGATTCCACTTAATGTGCTCTTCTTGTGGGATGGACTACCTTCCCAATCTACATTTGTGAAGCTTTGAAGCTTCACTCCCTCTATTTTTCTGTACCAAAGGCCAAACTAAGTGGCACCTCTCAGGTATCTCAACACACATTTAGCTACCTTCTAATAGACTTTGGTTATTTTAACCATCACTTGAATAAGCTGGTTAACTGCAAAACATATGTCGAGTCGTGTTTTCACGAAACACATAAATGAACCCACAAGTTGCCTATAACTAGTAGCCTCCACTACTTCACCTAAGGTAACATCTTCCTTCCTTCAATGTCATGCTAGAGGAGTCTCCATGGGTTTTTTGCTCTTCATGTGGAACTTCTTTAGTATATCATTGGCATACTTTCACTAAGAGAAAAATAGTTCCTCATCTCCTTTTCATACTTCCATACGAACGAAATAATGCATGATCCCCACGTCCTTCATCTCAAATTCCCTTGCAAGACCCTCTTTGCAAGATTTTACTAGATTTTCATCTCCCGTTAGAATTAAATCATCGACATATAATAATATAATCAACAATTTAACTTTAGCCACAATATGGTAAAGGTTTGCATCTACATCACTTTTGGTGAAGCCTAACCTCATGAAATAACTTTCAATCCTCGTGTGCCAAGCAGAGGATGCTTGTTTCAATCCCTACAATGCTTGCTTGAGTATCCACACATGCGACTCTCTATTGAAGGTCTCAATTCCTTTGAACTAATCAATGTACACATCTTCCTCAAGCACTCCATTGAGGAATGATGTCTTCAAATCCATATGATTTATCTTCCATCCCATGTGCACTCAAAGTGGTAGAATAGATCTAATTGAAGAGTACCTTACTACTCGAGAAAAGATCACCTCATAATCAATTACCTCCACCTAAGAGAACCCTCTCACAACAAATCTCGCCTTGTGTTTTTCCACACTCCCATCTACTGCTTTCTTTACCTTGTGAAGCCATCTAGAACTTGACAAACACTATTTCTAATAATTTCAACAATATTTAATTAGCAACAAATAACTATCATATTTGATAATAGCGAAAACTAATAATCATACTCATTAAAGTAAATTATTCACCATATTACATTCGATAACATCCATTTCTTGGGACAACTTCACAAACACTATTTCTAATAATGGAGTCATACTCCTCTACCATGGCATAAACCCATACTAGTTGTTGCACTCCTTCCTCGAATGAAGATGTCTTCATCTCTGTTAGAGTCGGTCTTGTCAGTCCTCCATCAGAGATCAAAACTCTTTCTGCATTTCATTTTTAGGAGTCCCACTCCATTCCCTCAGCTGCATTCCGCTAGGGGCATGCCATAATCTGATGGAAAAGGTCTTGTTAGTCAATTCCCCTCATGTCTGGCACCTGTTGGCTTAGGTCTTTTGTCAAGGATCACTAAATTCTATGACAGTCAAGGTTTGGTCCTTTAATGGAAAAAAGTCATTTTCAATCATTAGGTCTATGGATTAGTCAATTTGGTCTTCAACCATGTCCAATAAAGCCATGGAAGCCAGAGGAAAGCCCTTACAAAGTTATGATTCAAAGAGTTTCATCATCATGTTGACAGACTTCGACTGTTCTTCAAAACTTTGTTTTGAAGAAAAGTCAAACAGTGTGTCATTTGTGATAATTTTCAAAAAAGTCTCCAGATGATCTCTTCATGCACAGTCATGGTTTCCATGGCCAAATGCCCTGTCATACAACCCCTACAAAAAGTGCCAAAAATTTCATCATTCTAGCTAAAAATTCAAAGGGAAAAATGAAATTCAGTGTTGCATTAAATCAGTGAAGAGTGCCAAAACAAGACATTAGCAAAGTGGGTTTTGAAGAAGAAAAAAATAAACCTATGACTCCAAATGCCTTTATATACAAATTCCCACAAGAAACAAAGTCATTATGCAAATCAAGGTTGTAGAGAAGAATTGCAAAGTCATTGGGAGAAACTTGCACGCGTTTGGAGTGAGTTGGGAGTCATTTTCAGGAGCACAGCGCACACACAGAGGGGTGCGGCGCACATACAGAGCACGGCGCACACACACAAAGGCCCGAAATTGTGCCAAATTTACTACAAATCAACTTGAATCCCTTCCAATTTCTAGGTAGGGTCTATGTCTTGGCTTGCTCATCAAATTTTTGTGAAGGTTATGGTGGTTCATGGCTATGTATAATTGCAAGAAAAAATGCCTAAACCCTACCTCTTAGAAACATCAAAGCCATTGCTCTAGGGTTGAAAAATTGTGGTGTTGATGCCAAGGCTCCTCTTTCACCTCTCATTTTTCCCTTCTTTCCATTGTTCCCTTCCCCCCATCCCAATTCTCCATACTCTAAAACATTCCTAAACCCCTATTCCCTATCCCCTCCACTCATTTGTCAACTATAAAACCCCAAAACCCTACCTTATGAAATCCCCAAACCCTCCTACATATCCCTAAACAACATTTCCCCCATAACCCCTATTCCCACCATATTATTCCTCTCCTAACACTCCCTTTTTGCATTGTTCCCCTTGGTGGCAAATATCACAACAACACCTAATTTCATACCATCATCAAAGGACAGTCCAAGCACAGTACACATACAGCAGTCATGGAATCTGAGCATTCATCGGAGTATGAGATGGAAACACAAAGTGATTCATCCTCGGAAGAACAAGCTCCCAGGAGACATCACAAAAGTGGCAAACATGTTAGGGATGAGCCAACCATGCTCACAGAACTGCAGGCCTGCCCTCTTGCTATGTCATGCTTCCAGCATTTATCATGTTTTCAGTTTTTTCAAAGGGTGGCTAATGCCTGAGTTCATCATGAGTTGGCCCGTCTTTTTGTGCTTCATCTACATGGAGATCACTCTATCTTGGCCGGGGTCACCTTCACACTAACACTCGAAACTGTCTCATTAGCAACCGGCATACCAAATGTCGGAGAACAGTGGCACAAGAAACAAAAGGTTGATAGACAGCATTATGAGCCTTACATTAAGGCTAGTTTCTTGAG
>APFE030115875.1:0-31170 GCA_000404065.3 Pinus taeda | reverse complement strand
TATATATGTTGCTAGGTTATCTCACTTTATAGCCTTTGATCTATCCAAGAATTGATAATGGATGTAATAATTATCAAAAGGTTTACTGTTACTTTTATGTTTTACGATCTAGAATTTATAAACATGTGCATTCATCAAAGAGCTTAATATCTACTTATATGTCTGCAAGGATAGATGTTCTTCAGAGAATTTGTTGTTTTACTTATCTGTCTGAAAGTCTCTCCTTGTAGCCATGAGTCTAGCAGTTACATCAAGACTCTCCCCCAAGCACTTTCTGTATTCCACACTGTATTATCTAGTTACCGTCAGTACCTTAGGCCTCAGGACTTTCGTCCAGCGTCAAGCTCTGTACTCTCTTCACGACTGTGTTAAGAAAATTGTCCCACTAGTTTCTTCACCCACCTCTATGATCCCTTTTTGCTTTCTTTCCCCCCTTTATATTTTCCTTTCCTGGCCGATGGTAACTGTTTTCCTCGTAGCCGTTTCTTTTAACTACATTAAAACATTTTCTATTTTGTTAAAATATCATTACCAATAATTTAGGTAATCACAACATATATTTCTTGGCATGCAAGCCTCAGTCAGTTAATATTCAATCATCAACATGTAATAAAATTTAAAATAATATTTAGCAGAGATCAACCTAGTAACTTTAGTAATTTTATGTGACTTGGGGTGTTACATGCATATTGTGAATTTTTTTCTTGGAAAATAATATTTGTAAGTTTATTAATAGAAATAAATTACAATATAACAAATTAAATTGAATCTATTGTTATTTTTATTTGTTGCTCTTTTTAATTGAGTTGACATCATCATTATTATTATTATTTTTATTATTTTTGATGTAATTTTCACTTTAGAAATACTACAAAATCTCTCCATAGAAGTGCTTTACAACCAATATGTTCAGATGTTATAATGCTTAAAATTTAGTGTAAACATTTAAATGTTAGCTCATATTGGAGAGTTGTTGTAGTCTCTGTAAAACCAACATAGACCCATCTTGATTTCATATAAGCGCTAAAGGAATCCAATCTCTGAAGATGCAAATCTCTTTTTGAGTGGAGATCTTGAAAAAATGTTTGGTGCTTGATAGAGTTGACTCCTCTCCTCATTTGGTAAATCAAAAGCTAAAATGGATCTATGTTGATTCTTAATAATATTATTTTTATAAATTTAACATGTCCTATACATAGAAATATTATTATTTTTAATTTTATAAAAAATCATGTGTTTAATTTTTCTCCACATATTTTATAATGTTTTAATTTAAATAATAATGATTTCATATTTATAACCATAATATTTCATGGCATATAATTAATATAACCAATTCAGATATTTTAATTAATAAAAGTATAATTAAAATTAAAAGTCTTTAAATATTAAAAGTGGAATAATAGTTATAAATTAATATTTATTTGATAACAAAAATTAAAATAAATAATTCATAATATAAACATTAAAATTCATATTTAAATATAATTAATATATATATATATATATAATATATATATATATAATTATATATATATAAATTCAAAATTATAATAGTTATATATAATTATCTTATTCATTATATCAAATTCAAACTAATTATATGATGAGAGTGATATAATTGTAGATTAGACTTCACTCAAAAAAATTAATTAACCCCTCTTTATTAACCGCTCTTGACACTTTGTAGATGCGAAATTATACATTTATTTTATTTTAAATTTTTTATTTATAACTCTTTTCCCAAATACAACATGTCAAAATTAATTTCTTATAACTTAACTTCATATATTTTCTGCAGTAAAATAAAATTATTTAAATTATTTAGGTATACAAGATAATTTAAACTTTAGAGTCGGTCTTCTATTCCGTTGATTACAGTGGGTACACTAGGTAAGGTAACATCCGGGGATTATTATTTGGATAAATGTGTACAATCTTGGCCATGCAATTCCGTGTTGCTGCAGTGTAATCAGATTGTTATTCTGCGTTTAAAAATATAGAAATTGTTATTCTGCGTTTAAAAATATAGAATATTTGATAATATTTTGATAAATTAAGTTACAGTTGTCAAATTTTAAGATTTTGGAGGTTTTACAGGTTTTTAAGATTTTGGAGGTTTTACAGGTTTTTGATAGTGCTGAATTTATTTCACAATTGGAAAAACATTGATACAAACCCTGCTACTGCAAGAATTTAGAAAAAAAAAACAATTGCGGATTTAATTCAGTTCCTCACTTTCATAGATGATCTATATGTGTGTGATACAATTTTATAAACTATTATATTCATGTTGTAAAAAGTTAAATTCAACTTTGATTAAAAATATATATTTTGAAAATTTGAATGAGGTAATTCATTATCTTTAAATTTATAAATTAATTTGAAAAATTAAATATAGATAAAATATACACATTTTAAATTAACTACATAAATGTATTTTCAAAAATTATATTTTTAATAATTAAAATAAAAATAAAATTGATATTCAAGAGTGATGTTTGTAGTTTTAGAATTTTGGATGGTTTGTTTTTTATAAGTAGAACCAATGGGATACAAAGTTTTGGGTTTTTTTTATCATTTTTAGATAGAGTAGTTTAGACTCTACAAGCTTAGATTCTAGTGTTAAATGAAAAAGCTTTTGATTTGAAGTTTATAGTCGTTCTCCTCATTCCCTTGTCACCTCTATCTTCATCCTTGTTTATCTTATTCTTTTCCATCTAAATCTGGCCATTGAGGAGTAATAATTGCTTTGTTTGATTGTGATTGTGTAATAGCTTAGATCTAGGAGTGAGGAGCTAGGTCTTCTAGAGATGTCTTAGAGATCTACAGTCTTCACCACCCTAGCAGGGATCAAGTGCACATTATGTCTTACTATATAGATATATTGCATGTACTTGTTTTGAATCCTTAGATTTCACACGCATTGCACCCATAGCCTAACAAATTAGAGGGTTAGATTTGTGGAGCGGTAGCTCCTTTCCTCTTAAATATTTATTGAGACAACATCCAATTATCTAGATATCTTGTTTCTTAACATGTTTAGATTCATTTGGATTCATCTAAATCTAGAAACGCCTAAAACTCCAAATTTCATAGAACTCCAAATTTTGGACTTTCGGATTCCATGACATCCCTGCCATATAGCACTACATACGCAACCACTTGAACATGTCACACCACCTAAAATTTTCTTTGGTTCCACATCAATGTGACATCTCATCATGCGACATCAACATCTATACATCCATAGGGTGTGGGAGTGCTCATGTGGACTCCATGGAACTTCCACATTAACTACTCCACCATGATATTGATCGAAGGTTCTCATTAAGTCCCTTTATTAGATTTCTCTATATTTCCATACTTTCACCACTTAATAAATCACAACCCTTTTTCTCTATCACTTGATAGATTATGGTTCCTAGTCAATAACACTTAAGAAATTGTAGATTCCTAAAATTGGGACAAGAATTCCACAGGCTCCAAGTTTCTTCAAGTACAAGTTTGAACATTTGGCATCTGGGCCTTTGGAAAATTCCCTTTCTAATTTTTTCAAGATGTTTGGACATCTAGATGTCTAGATATATGGAACATCCCCACTTTTCTACCAACATAACTATGATTCTCTGCATATTCAGATATCTAGATATCTATATATTTTGAACATTCCAAACATCTGCTCCCTTCTACCTTCCTCCTTCTTTGGCCTTGTTTTCTCACCAATCCTCAGTCATAGCCCTTATCTAGACCATGTGACAGAGGGCTGGGGTTCAGCACTCCAATCCCAAAATATTTTAATTCTAAAAAATTCAAGGGATGTCATGCTTTTCAAATACCTTTTTAGCCTTATTAAAATGACAAAAGGAATCCAACTAAAAAACAAATCATGCCTGCAAAACTTTTAAAGCTAGAGAGAAAGAATAAAAATTAACTACCTAACCAAACTACTTCACACAAAAAAACACATGACCATATCCATTACTTCACCCCTATGACATAAATTCTTCTCACTTCCTTAACATTGCAAAATTTACACTTCATAATACAAGCAATTACTAATAAAAAAGCTTGCATTTTGAATTGTCTCTTGAAAAAACAAATTTTCCTAAATAAAAAATAAACTACCAATATTCTCATCATTAAGATAGAACATAGCTCTTCCATCCTACAACTAGCTTAGCATAAGTCATGCACACCAACAAAATAGAAGAAAATCCTTAAAGCTCAACGTATACATTATAGGACGCTTCATAGGATCCGTAGAGTCACATCAGTCACAAGAAAACATGCTCTAAGAATACCTTTGTATAGAGAATTCATTCATAAAGAAATTTACAACTGTAACCATAGTTTATTCATTGAAGATCTTTCAAATTATTCTGCGAATGATATCACAAATCTATGCTCATAGTAGTATCTTTAAGGGGGCCTTAGTAAAAATGTTGGAATATGTTATTCCTACTTGGCTTAGTTGTGATTATTTCTATCTCGAGGAGTCTGTTCGTAACTATGTTCCCAGATTTGTGTGTGGTTGAGATATTCTCTCAACCAATAGATTGTGTGTCCAAGATAGTTTTCCTATCTTGAGACAATACTCATTTATATATGTAATATCAAATTTGATTAATGTATAGTAAGATAGTTTGCACTATCAATTTTTTATCATGATATCAGAGCTCTAAGGGCCTAGGCCCTCCTGGGTTTGTCCCATCTTTGGCTAAGGGAAATAGGGAGTATATGGATTTTTTTTAGAATTTTTTTGTTAATTTTTATTTGTCCATATAAGTCGAAAGAATGTGGTGCAAACGAGACCTAGAGAAAGCTAAGACCTCTAGTATTAGATGAGACCAAGAGAAAGTTTAGTGCAGTGAGTGTCTTAGTGGTGAGATTCTTCTTTTGATCATTCCGCTTGTGTGATAAAAGAGTTGTAGAGAATGATCCATTAGATACAGCTTGCTGAGCTCAATAGTGTATGATGATATGGTAGTATGCAATCCATGAGGTGAATCTTATTAGCACTGTTGATTTTTGTGATGTGGTTTCTTCTCAAAAGGGTTTGGCGACTAGTGAGGTTATGGATCTGAGGGAGCAGGCTACTAAGACCTCCGTTGACCCTCTTTGCACGTAGGACCTTTTGTGTTTTGAGCCATGGCATCTCGTTGAACGTCCACAATGTCAGAGGGTTCCCAATCTGCTTTGGTGGGTTGAATTTGTGTTCTCATTGGAGGAGTGAAGACTAAGCCTGTTAGGGATTTTCATGGTGTGGTGTGGTGAAGAAAATTGAAGTGTTGGAACTAATTTATTAACTTGTATGCATACTATGTCTTTTTTAGCAATGACAGAGATTGTCTGAGTAGAAGTCTGTGTACATGGACATGGAAATGGTGGAGCTCTAGTGGGAGAAGAGTAAAGGTTTAGCGACGGTGCATAAGAGTAGTGGTTTAGGGGCCAATGGAGAATCAACGAGTAGATCGACCCATTAGTGGGAGCAACATTTTCCCATGTAACGTTTTCCGTGCAGCTGCCAACGATGCTTGTTTTTTGGTTCCCTTGTGAAAAACAAGTAATGTTGGATCATCGACTAGAGATGTACAGTTAAAGTCAGATCAAGTTCTGCAGTTTGGTGTGGTGAGCGTGGAAGATGGTAATTATATATTGAAGATCGCTGTTGGTCATGATTTAGTTCCCTATGGATGGGTCGCTATTGTTACAGGTAACCTGTAATTTTTTCAAACTCAATACTATAACATCTGGTGCTCCCACTGTAGGACAACCCACAGTTTCAAAAGTAACTTATGGGAGTAGAAGGATTTAAGAGGAAAACTCATTCTACATGCGTGAAGGTCGAGAAACCAACTTTTCCACAATGTTGCATATTAGTGTTCTTAAATTTTTTGTTTTCTAAGTGAAATATGTTGAGCCTGATCAACTCAGCCTGTAAATGAAATTGGTTACAATTTATCACCCTAGAAATTGCTAATTGAAGGTATAAAGGTTCAAGATGAGAGCATAAAGTATGATTCTAGAAAAAATTGATTGATGCAGTAATAATAGATGGACAAATAAGGTTAAAGTTTGTGTGAGTTAGCGGGAGTTTACAGGATAGACTCACTAGCACGTTGTATTATGTGTCACATATATTAATTGTAAGTAAGTCTATGTAATGTTTTGTAGTGGTCTTTACAATGTATGTACCTGGTAACTCCAAGATTTGGAATGTGAAATGTAAGCTTGATTTACCTACCGAGACTTTGTGGCTACAGTGCCCCAGTGGCAACATAGGAGCCTTAATGCTCACATTTTAGAGAGCCTTTGTGGCTATAGTACCCTAGTGGCAACATGGGAGCTTCAATGCTCATGGTTTCGGAGTCTAGTTGGTCAGGAGTGACATAACTTACTCACATGAGAAACTTTCTTTCTCACAGGGCTCAACGTATTTCCAACTGAGCACAAAGCATGGTTGAGGGTGATCCGATAAAACCCATGATGATGGTATCAGGTAATGGCATTTAGTTTGGTCAACTATTATCACACATTTGTGTTTCTGTTGGAACTGGTCATTCCAACAATAGACAAATTTATTTACAAGTACATGTACATGTATGTAGTTATAATGGTTGACATAACCATGTATGCAAACGACATTCTACAAGACTAGTGGTTGTAACGGTTAACACCCATGCATTTCGCTGGATGTTGCTCCTTTATATGGACATCAACATATTCTTTTTTATGTTTGACCACAACTAGACTTCGTAGATTGATTTCGAGACAAGTACTCATTAAGGGGGTGTCTTGGAATATGTAATTCCTAATTGTCTCAGTTGTGATTATTTCTATCTAAAGAAGTTTGTTGCTAACTATGCTACTAAATTGTGTGTGGTTGAGATATTGTTTCAACCAATAGATTGCGTGTCCAAAATAGTTCTCGTAATTTAAGACAATACTCATGTATATATATAATATCATATTTGATTAATGTATATTAATATAGTTTACAATATCAATTTTTTTATAAAAATTCACTATCGTATTTGATTAGATAAAGGCACTTTTCCAAAATTACAATATTTATTATAAAATGGAAATCATTCCCAACATAAAGGAAGTAAAAGGGTTAAAGGTGTTTAAATGTGAATCAAATGCAAGCATCCCTATAAGGGATGTTTGGTCATAACTTGTGTTAATATTATGAGATGCAAGTCTTTGGCTTGTGAAATCACATTATTATAATGTGAAGAGTATCGTTCAAAATTTTATAAAGGGCGATTAATTTTTACTTTCCTAATTATATACTATAAATTTTATATTTTTAAAGTACATTATTTATATTATTTCATGATCAAATATCACTTGATCTTTTATGAATTCACCAACCACGCGTCTAGGTGTTTCACTTATATATATATGAGAATTTTTAGCATATTCAAATATTTCTTTAGAATATATTAGTAAGTCGTAACTACAAGTTATAATGAAAACCATACTTCATTTATATTTGCTCTTTCATTTTACTTGTTAGAAGTAATGCAGAGTTAGAGATGTTGGTCTCTCATCAAGAGAATGGTGATTTAGCATATATCTATGTTATCAAAAACTATAAATAAGATATGCAATGTGAAATAAAGATAAAAAGAACATGTAATTTTTAATAAAGAATTAAAAAAATATAACATTAAGAGTTAGAAAAACTAATATATTAATTTTTTTATGTTAATTTTTTACTATATAAATAAAATAAAAATAAAAAGTGATAATTATAAATTAATAAATAAAATAAAATTAAAATATTTTATTAAAAATAAATTAGTTATAGACATTGTACAATTATTCAACATGGTGTAAATTCAAACTAAATAAAATTAAATGTCAATGCGATATTATCCGCAAATTTGTAATATTAAATATTCACTCTTTAAGATCTCATCAACTTCTAATATTTCAATGTTGGCTTCCAATCTCTCAAAATAATAAAATATAGTAATCATCAATTTAGCATAGTCACATACAAAATCTATAATGCTATTCTCATGGATTTATAAAATTATTTTTGTATGAGTACAAACTCAAGTAATATATTATTTCCCAAATTATTAATTTCAGTCTTTTTTATTGATGTTCTTTTTTACCTTGTCATATTTTTTTAAATAAATATCTACAGTTTCATAAATAAATGCACTTAGATTAAGTGTTGATTGAGTAATTTATTTTTCTCACGATAAATTTATAGTTTTATAAATAAATGCACTTAGATTAGATTAAGTGTTGATTTGGTAATCTATTTTTTTAATGATAAACTAAAAGTTGGATATACAAGTTTTTCTCAGAAGATTGTATTAGGTCACATTGTTTAGGTTTTCAGGTTTTCGATTCAATCCTTTGTAAAATTCTCATTCATCTTCCTCACCTTATCATTAATTCTGTAAGAATTTTTTTAGGATAAAAATAAAAAAATAAATATTTTATAAAATTAAATAAAAATATTATTAATAAAACTTATAATTGTGTTTAAAAATTTATATAAATTAATTATAAATCTTAATTGTATCCAAGAGGTACTTATACAAGTTAATATTGTCAAAATGTTGTAGTGTATAGAAATGGGTGTAAACATTTAAATGTCTACTCAATATGGAGAGATGTTGTAGTGTGCATAAAATGAAGCACTAAACCAAAAAATAATAATAATAAAACAAAATTTGTCTGCATTAAAAAATAAGAAATAAATAAACGCTACAAAATAAATATATTCAGTTCAATTATCTTATTATATTTGTTTTTATTATAAACTTCCAACATTTTTCTGGAACAAACAAAATATGCTTATCACCTTATAATTAATTTAAAATAATTAATATTCGTATTTGTAGTCATTCATTATTTAAAGAATAGATAATTAATTTAACAATTTCAATAAGTTTAATTGTAAAATATAATTAAATAACAATAATATATTAGGATCCATTTTCACTTAGAGGTTAAAATTATATATATATATTATTATCTATTATATATCTTATCTTTTTTTTTCTTGTTATTGGGAGTTGTTTCCAGTGGTAGGTAGGAATAACTATTATATTCTCCACCAGTGGATATAATTCATATTAATTTTTTTAAAATTTTAAAATTTATAATTGTTTTCCCAAATACAATACATCAAACCTAATTTCATAATTATTAACCTAAGGCATCCTATTTCAACTTAAGGTGGATGAGGATCTATTGACTTGTTTTATTCTCAAGGGAATATATTTAGCATGTGCTTAGTCTGAATGCTTATCAACGATTATAGTTATGAGAGATTTTCAAGGCATAACACTTTTGATTTTATCAAGACCTCGGATTCCTAAGGGTTAAGTAAAATCAAAGTTAGTAATAATATTTTTGTTGCAATAGTTTTTCAGTTATATATTTATCAGCGTAGATACAAATGAATCATTTGGTTATATCTACCATATATTTTTAATATGGTTATATATATAACTGAAATAAAGTTATATTTAAATTAAATTATTTACTAGATCATGATTTTAATAAAGTCCTAAAAGGTTATGCTCAAGGTTGGATTTAGAGAAGAACTTGGATTTTTTTTAAATATGTGTTGCTAATATTTAGTGTCTTTAGTTTAAATAAAGTAAAACTTTACAAATAGTTTACCTCATTTACAATTACAACTCCAAAATTTCAATATATTTGTGTATACATAATTAATTTAACTTACAAAATTAAAAAGGACAAATTATTATATAATATATATATAATAATATTATTATATATAATTTTAATTAATATGATTAATTTAACTTAAAATATTAAAAGAAACATAAGCATAAACCATCATGAGAAGAGTATAAGAAATTAATATTTTTAATAAAGGTAAATGAAGAATGGGTCCAAAGAATCAAACTATCCCTGATAATTTATGCTTAGTTTAACATTAAAGTACAAGCATAAACACTACCATTCAAGAGAACATAATTTTATGCTTAGTTTAACATTAAAGTACAAGCATAAACACTACAAGTGAAGAGAGAAGTGAGTAATAATTGAAATGAATAATTTTCAATAAAAGAAAAGGTAAATGGAGAATGGGTCCAGAAAATCAAATCACCAAAGAATAATTCTGTGTTTAATTTAACTTTATAATATTAAAAGAAAAGCAAAACCACTACCATGAAAGTTCTGTTTAAATAAAGGGAAATTGAGAATGGGTCTAAAAAATCAAACGAGGATAATTTTATGCTTAATTTAATTTTATAGTATTAAATGAAAAGCATAAACACTATCCATCATGAGTGGACAAAGTATAAGAGATGGATGATTTTCAATAAAGGTAAATGGAGTACGAAAAAATTAAGGACAATGCACTCAGCCAATGCCCCTATAATATTATTAAAAGACCATGTATGCTCATACATACAATCGACTCATCGGGATTTTTCTGGCGACAACACCGCACAGGCTGAAGCATGGTTCACTGCTAAGCTTCCCCTCTCCAATGCAGTTAATGGCATGTACTCACATCTATTCAATGTCATAGGTCACAGCTCAGACTTCCCCTCCCCGATTCAGTTAATGACACGTACCCAGATGTATTCAATGTCAGCAAGACTCCAGGGCATCTTTGGAAAATGTTGGTGTAGGTTCATGTTTGCCCACATCTCTAAGGTATGTTTGGAAAAAGTTTTTGTCAGGGTTATGTTTGCCTTTTTTGCAAGGCTGAAAATAAATAACATGATGTGGGGTATTTATTGGGCTGTGGCCACTATTAGATTTTGGCTTTTGCTAAAATCCAACGAGGGGCGTATATAACCGCTACCCAATTAATATCCTATAGCATCTTCAATATTTATCGTCATATCGTCATATGATATTAATTGGGCGACAGCTTTCGATTTTGGCTTTGGTAAAATTGAATGATAAGCACATAAAACCACAGCCCAATTAATAACTTATAGCATGCTCAATATTTGTTACCTTCATGGACGTATGAATGTGTAAATCTGAATAGCACATAGGGTTTGGCAGAGCTCACAAAACTTCTATGTATGATTGTTACTCGGTGCTATAAGTCACAAGAGCTACCAAGTTTGGAAACATTGGTATGTGGGGGAGAGGTTTAATGCATCTCAATATGTGCGGCCAAAGAGCATATAGGAGTTATTGTAGTTGAAGAACTTAAGTTATTCAACATTGTATTTTGTAGGTGAGGCTTCTACATTGTTCGCTGATGACTATGGATTTTTTTTAAATTTCCTAAATTGGGAGCGCTAGCCCAGCATTTTTGATGATATAAGAGCAAGTTCATTAATATATGGAAAGTGAGTTAATATATGAAAAGCGAGTTGGTAAAAATAGAATAAAATAGAATGTCTAAGTTTTATAATGAAAAATAATAATAATTATAGGGGTTAGGTAATGAGATATATTGAATGGGTTTAAGGATCAAAGATCATATATTTAGGAGTTATTGCATTTGAAGAACTTGGGTGCTTTGAAGTATAAGAGCTGGAAGGTGTTCAACATTATATTTTGTAGGTGAAGCTTCTACATTGTTTGCTGATGACTATGGATGTTTTTAAATCTCCTAAATTGTTAGTGCTGGCGCAGATTTGTTGATGATATAAGAGCAAGTTTGTTAATATATGAAAAGTGAGTTAATATATGAAAAGCGAGTTGGTAAAAATAGAATAAAATACAATGTCTAAGTTTTATAATGAAAAAATAATAATAATTATAGGGGTTAGGTAGTGAGATATATTGAATGGGTTTAAGGATTAAAGATCATATATTTTGTGTTTTTTTGAGAGATAACTTCGTTAATATATGGAAAGCAAAGTGGTAAAAATAGAAGTTAAAGTTTTGCAATGAAAAAAATAATTTAATAATTATAGGGGTTAGGTAATGAGATATATTGAATAGGTTTAATGATTAAAGATTTTATATTTTGTGTGTTTTTTCTAAGAGATGAGATAGAACTATTATGTTTATATTTTTATAAATTAATTTAATTTTAAATTATTATTATTATCATTATTGTTATATATGAGTTTATCTTATAAATTTTATTATGAATAGGTATTTATGCTTTTTTTATTAAATTTATGAAATGTTTATATAGTTTAAAATGTATTTTTAAATGTTTAGAAGTGAATTGGAAATAAGAAAATTCATTGAAGTTGAAATCATATATTTGAAAAAGTAGCTCTTTTATATAAGTAGAGTTTAATGATTTTTATAAAATGAAAACATTTTTTTTTTTTTTATATTGTTTTTATAGAAAATGAAAATAATAATTATAAATAATTGAGTAAATTAAAAAACACTTAAGTTTAATTATTATTCACTTGTTTTTAAATTGCATAAGAAAATTTGATGAAAGTAAGAAAACAATTTTGCATATGGGGTGTTTTGCATGCAAGAGGGTGGGAGGTGGGTTGTTGTTGTCCCACTTGGCCATTCGGCAAGGGGACATGATAGCATGTCCCCCTATCTAGTTAATGTTCTTAATAGATCGGCATGGGGAGAATCCTACAAATGTGTTTCTCACTGTGCATTTTGAACTCCTTTATTGTCGTCTACACTCTTCTCATATTTTCCTTCCCTAGCTCGCAATCTCCTTGATTGATTGTATGTGTTCTTTGTCTTCTAAGCACACTCTACCACACTTAGACATGTCATTTAATGCATGGAAATTCAAGGCTCCACGAAGGTTGACCACCTTAGTCGGAAGGATTACGAGCGCAAAAGAGTAAGCACAAAATCTCATCCCATGGTATTTCGACTTTCACCGCAATGCAATAATTCAATCAGTGAAGGGAAACCCACATTAGCTTCATTATATGAGTTGTGCTTTAAAAGACTCTTTGTTTCTAGCTCTCTAAATAGAATTGGAGAAAGGGAAAGCTAGGCTGTGAGCACAATTTGCTCCACGAAGCCAACAACTTCCCTTCTCCATCTTGACTTGCACTTTTCTAAGCTCAATAACTGGGTTCTGTACACAACAACTTATCTATAGTTCTGAAGCAAGCTAGCACACTCTTCAACAATGAGCCTCCATCACATTAGTATAGTGGCTCATCCCTCACACAAGTTAAACCTTCTCCCCCTGGTTTTCTCTTAAGTATTATTTTCTTGATGTTCTTGTATAGATAGTAATTCTTCACAGCAACTTAGTCTTCTTTCTGCCTTAGTCAGTTGCCAACCATTTTCACTTCCGAGAGATGTTCTCCCCCCTTTACAACTCGTAACTCTTTATGATGTTACTTTCTGTTGGTCTCACCATCTATTGGCACTTTTTGAGCCACTCTAGCACCCTCCATTCTACTAGCACACACCTCATCTCGAGGCATAGTCATGGCTCTATCATGCCATCCCTACCTTTACGCCTATCAATCTCTATCTCTCTCCTAACAAATCTTTACTTGTTCCTCGACCTTCTTTAGATCCTTGTGTAGTGACCATCCCATGCCAATGAGCCCGGGTCTATAGGGACACAATGTACTATCAAAAAAGGGTTATTCATGGGAGGACACAAACTCATCATAGAGTGGAAAAAATAGCAGTTAGTTTCAAATCTTACCTCATCCCCCATTCAAGAAGAACTCTCTCTCATGTCAAGATGAAAGTCACCAATCAAAGGCACCTCCTCTTGGACACTAAGGTATTGGCATAATTATATTATTTGGTGCCTAACACAAGGTATACACATGGGCATTTCAATCAATATATGCACACAATGGACCTATAGTAGCATATGAAATTCCTATTGGAAAAAATTCTCGTGGATCGACATGAAAATAGAGAGGACCTCCTCTAAATAGCATCTCCATGGGTGCATAAAGGACCTAGACTAGTGACTAGAATGCATCGAGAAACACCTAAGCATTTCTCCTACTATTGGCAATTGACTAGGCCACAACAAGGAGTCGACGGAGGTTGCAACAACAAATTTGGATCCCTCTTCCTAGTTTCTTTACCTTTGTTATGTATTTGGTTTCACAGTTTTTTACTTCCTTGTTTTGCTCTTATGGTCTCAAAGGCGTATATATTAGTAGATGTATGGTATATTTTGAAACTAGTCATCTTTTTATCCTCTGCCTCCCTTAGGAAGGTGCATTTTTGGATCTAGTCGAGTTTCCTCTATGACTGACCTATCTAAACTCTCTAGTTTTACCATTTAGTTTCTTGTTTCAAAGGAAATATAATTTTTACTCCATGGGAAAAAAGGAAATAAAAAATAGAAAAAGTGTGAATATTTTTGCAACAAGAGGTGCTATACACCCCAATATAAGGGAGATCTTTCCATGTAATGTTAAGTTGAAAAATAATAAACTAATACTTACATTAACAAGTAAAAAATAATAATTGAAAATAAATAAATTTAATTTACTTTTTAGTACTAGGGAGATATGTAATTATTTCACTACTTAATATAAAGTTGATAAATGCATATAAAAAATATGATTGATGTTATATAATGTGTAATTGATTCTATGTTCAATTGACATGTAATATTTAAAACAAAAATATATTAATAACAAAAAACAATGCCAATCATATATAAAATATTTTAATATTCACGTTACATAATATAATTTTATATCAATTTTATATAGAGAAAAATAAATAGTTTAAATTAACTTTTTTCTTATATTTTATTCCATTCCTAATATCTAGTTGATATATAATATTTATAAGATTATTAATTATTAAAAAGAATTTCAATGTGTATCATAAAGCAAATATGTCAATATGCATATTGAGTAAAAAAATAAAAAATAAAATAAAAACTTCACACATATGACTTGGAATATATAGGGAGAGATACCTTATTCCATTAACTAGTTGTTTCCCATTAAGGTATCAGAGAGATTTGTAATTTATTCAATGTTTACTATGAATTTGACACGTATGAAAGAGATTTGTAATTTCTTCAATGCTTAATATGAATTTGACGTGCAATGTTTTAATATACATAGAGAGATGTGTAACAAAAATATTAATAACCAAAATAATTAGAGAGAGATTATATTATATGGATATATGTTTCCTACTTCTAAATATGAGGGGGCATGTTAGTGAGAGACTATATCCTATAGGTATACGTTTTCTACTTCCAAATATGAAGGGGCATTTAATAACATTTTAATGTGGAGAACGTGACCATAAATAAATATTTCAATGCAAAGTGTGTATATGTTATATAGAAATTCTTATAGTTAAAGAATTTCATTGTTAGTTTGTTCAAAATCGACATAGATCTAGCTTAACTCCATAGTTACCAAGAGTCAAAAGGAATCATATTTTTAGATATGAAATCCTTTACTCAAATTTTGCACTAATAAAGTCGTCTACAAATCCCTCTTAGAACTTTGTAATTTATAATTAAGATGGGATTTATAAAGTTATATATAAATGTATTACAAAATATTATTTTATATATATATATATTATATATATATATATCATATATAATATATATATATATATCTATATATATATATATATATATATATATATAATAATATTATATATATATATATATATATATATATAATAATATATATATACCACCGGTCTTGGATAGATGGTGATTGGTGCCTTCTTAAGGCACTCCTTGATATAAAGTTACTAGTTCAATTCCATACATCAATTTGAGTACTATATTGAACATGATGATGATATAGTCCCACGCATGCCCCGATCTGATTGCTAATTGCATATGATGATGATATAATCCCATTCCAACTTACCAAAAAAGAAATATATATATATATTATATAATATTTAAATTAATTAATTTTAATCATTTGAAATCTATAAATTAATTATAATTTGAAATTTAATAAAATATAACTAGTATTACATATGTTGTGTAATAACATTTGTTTTTAAACTTAACAAAATTATGTAATAGAATAAACTTCACATTAATTTTGTCATATAAAAGTAAGCCATAAGATAAATATCTTATGCCATATTTATAATTATTTAATTTTATAAATTTAAATTAATTATTCAATATTATTAAACTATCAAAATTGACATTAACCTTTTAAAAACTAAAATATATTAGAAACCCATCTTTTTCTATATGAATAAAACCAAACACAAAAAAAACGAATAAAAGGTAGGTACAGGATAAACCTTTTTTTCAATTATAATATCCATAAGGCATAATTATGCAATTTTATAATTTAAATACTCCACAAAATTATTAAAAACATATAGATGTAGATATAGATAGAAAAACACAAGATAAACAGTTTTTATTAATTATTTAATTTTATAATTTAAATATTCCCAATGTTATTAAAGATATTAGAATTGACATTGACATTTAAAAATAATATATATGTATAGATAATATTAAAATGCATTTTTAATATTATTTTATATTTACCATCTATAATATATATATAAAATAATTATAAAAATGCATTTTTATATTTTGTACTTTAAATGAAAAATGCAATTTATTTTATATTTTTTATAATAAAAAAATATAAAATAATGATTATACAGTAAATTAATTAATTATTTCCCTGTTCTTAAAGAGAATTTTATACTTTGATAAAAGTATATATAATGTTTAAAATATTAATATTTATGTTTAATTCATTTTAATATAGTAAGTTTATAAACTATTATATTTTTATAAACTATGATTAAATAATAGAATTTTATTTTAATTAGTTTTTGCTTTTATTTTAAGAAAATTATATAAATTATGTATCGAGCATAGATGAAAACTATTTTATATTGAAATTGTAAAATTTGTAATAGAATGTAAGTATAAGTTTTTCGCTGAACAATTTGGTTTTTTTAGAGTATCAACAGATTCATGATGTTGTAGCAATCACTTAAGAGTGTCGTCATTCCATTAAGATCTCTAAATTGGACGTCTGTATAATGAAAATTGACCTCAACAAGGTCTTTGATTGTGTAGACTAGGAGCTACTATGGATGGTCCTTCATAAAATGGGTATTGTCTCAGAAAGATAAATTGGATAAAAGCTTGTGTGAAGAAACATTTTCAATATTGATTAATGGTTTCCCTATAGACTTCTTCTCAATTTCGAGAGGAATCTGACAAGGTTGTACTATGTCCCCTTTATGTTCCTCATGATCATGGATGGTCTGTCTAGAAAAATTTTAGATGCTCGTGATTGTGGGCTCATTGTTGGATGCAAAATCACTGACAGGGTTCCCCTCACCGATTTAATGTTTGTGGACGACCTACTAGCAATTGGGAAATCGGACCCTACTGAATGGTAGGCACTTCATAACATCCTTGTTGATTTCGGATTTGCCTCGAGACTTTTCATGAACCAGAAAATGTCATTATTGATTTCTTGTGACCCTAAGATGAAATGGACTATGGAGATTTCTAGTTACTTTGGGGTTGAAGTCTCCCATTTGGATGATGGTTACCAGTGTTTGGGGTTCTTTCTAAAGCCAAATGGATACAAAAACAAGGATTGGGATTGGCATCTTCTGAAATCGGGTAATCGGCTTACTCAATTGTCACATTCATGGATCTCATTAGGCAGACGTCTAATTCTAATCAATACAGTCCTTCACAACATTCCTATTTACTAGATGCATATTTTTAGACTCCCCAAAGTAGTTATGCATAAGATCAACTCAATCATTTTTGGTTTCTTGTGGGCTAGAACACAACTTGAGTGCAAATTTCACCTCGCTAGTTTGGAGACTCTTAACCTTCTGGTTAATCAAGGTAGTTGGGGTATAAAAGACACCTCCTCGTTCATTTTATCGTTAGTCCTAATAAATTATATTTGGCAATATGTTAGCAATGATCGTCTATGGAGTCAAATTATCAAGGCCAAATATCTTTAGAGTAGTGATCTAATAGGCTAGATATGTGTTGGTGTCCTGGATCCTCCCAATATCTTTTCTTCTTGGCATAGCCTTCTCCTCACTAAACATTGGTTTTGCAGGAATCTTAGCTGGGAGGTTGGCTTTGGATCTTCTCGTGAGATTGGCTTAGGCAACCTCTATGGCCTGATAGATCCACATTTACTTTCTCCACCTCTCATTACATTCATGCACTTTCATGCTTATTATGTGATTAAAGACATTGCTTCAACTAATCTTTCCTTTTCATCTTTCACTCATTGGAAAGAAGTAATGTCAATGGCCCTCAAAGTACTCAGTACAATCCATGAAATGTGAATGAATGAGTCGATGTCGAACACATCACAGAATCCTTTGATGGAATGTCAATGATGCAACCTGTCGTTGAAGATGAGAAACCTGCCATTGAGGCATGCAGATTCCAAGGTATTGACGATTTCTAGATCATCTTTCTAGATAATGAATTGGAGTCAATAGAAAGCGATCCATCATAGGCAAGCCCATAACACGAAATCATAGATCAAGTCTAAAGAAATATATTTGGCAAGAACTAACTCAGGGATGGTCAATGATGGATGACAAATATTTTGCAGGTGAATGGTTTATTTGCACAGATCTCGTGAACACATAACGACACTGCAGATGGTTTGCTGATAGTTGACCCAAATCTAATACCCAAAAATCGGTTGAAGACTTCAAATGTGGCTTGATTAACTGTTAGGTAAAAGATTTCCCAACCCAGGTGAATAAAAGTGTTGTGTTCAAGAGTGATGGAAAGTTTTCCAAACACAAAGTATGAAAAATAGGTTCATTTTTCTCTCTTTCCCCCACCATTTCTGACAAGTACCTCTTTATTTTTGTCAAGTTTGAGGAGGATAACATTTGCTTGGTTATAAGCTCATCCTTCAGATGAGTCCAACTTAGTTTAGATTCGAACCCTAAGAAGGAGTGGTCCGCTCCTGTTTGTAATTGAATAGGTCCTTTACTGTGAAATTTTAACGAGTCCAGTATAGGAGAAATTCGGCATTTTTCATTTTTAGGGAGTCAGAAGAAAAACTTAAGAAAACTCCATGGTTGTAATTTTTCGTAAATTTGTGTCTCCCAAGCCCGAAAAAGTATAAAATAATACTTCAGAGAACCGCTTGATCATTACGACCAAGCAGTACTTTTCATAATTAGTGCCTTCAATCTGAAAAAGTAAAAAAGCGATCGAAAACACGTCATTTTATTACCATTATCGAACTTGAAACGACAAAAGTTCGGCAATCTTTTCATGTTTATACGGTCGGAAAAGAGCTGTAAAAGGACCATCTTTTTAATTCCATTTTAACAAGTCTAAAAAGAAAAACTCGACAATCATTTCATATTTTATGAGTCAGAAAAGAGCTTAAAGAGTACTCCTATGTGTTTTTTGTTGAAAATGACCAATTTCACCTGAATACCCAATATTTTGCACAAAAACTGCAAACATTACTCATATCTGTTTTTAAAATAATACAAATGCACCAAAAATGACCTTTTCAAAGTAAAAAATAAATAAATTTAATTTATTTATTCAAAAAATCTTATAAAAAGGGCTTTTACAAGTTCATTTATACCGTTTGCCTTTGGAGTAAAAAGTAAGAGCTTTTAGTAGAAAAGTTCCTGTGGAGATTGTGAAAAATCCAACCGCTGGAATCGAAAGTCGTCTTCTCTAGGTAATCCACATTGTCTCTGACTTGCATTTCATCCATTTGAAATTTTGTTTTAGGGTTTAGAAATTGATTTTTAGAGGAAAATTACGGCAAAAAATCGTCCGCGGCAGTTGTGCAGGGGTGCCATGAGGCCCCGACGCACCCCAATTTTTCTGTGCACATAGAAAAGTCGGGGTGCCGCACCTATCCTTAAGGAGAAGTACGCACCTACACACTGTCTCTAAAGGAATGGGTGCGAACCCCGCGGAATGCGGATTTTGAACCGTAGTTTCTTCATTTTTGACCCATAGAATTTTGGAATGAAAATTCTACATTACTCCATCCACCTTCGTTACAGGCATTAAGAGCATGCGGGCTATTCAAATTTTGGACCATACCTGGCATGAGGGCACAGGTAGACTTTCTACAATGGCTAGTGAACAGGTGGAGCATACAGGACCAATGCTTCATTATTGGTGGCAACCGGCTCGAAATTGAGTCAGATGACATATACCTTTTGACTGGCTTGCCCAAGAGAGGCACAGAGTTATCTCTGTTCAGATCTACGCCAGGTGGCCAATCTGTCGCTAGTCTCTGACTATAGTTATGTAATAACAAGAATCTGGAAAAACGGATAGATGTGAAAACCATCTCACGCCCTGAACTGAAGGTGATTGCTTTTACTGTTACCAAACTCCGCGGGAGCACAACATTGCATCTAGCTACAGGTTCCCAGATGTGCATGGCAGTAGACTGCTTCTGAGGCACCATCTTCAACTGGTGTGATGCTGTATTGGCCAATGTGAAGGGCCAATTGACTAGGGCAAAGAATAGATAGCTAAAGAACTTTGGATATGGTTATTTAGTTGTCAGCTTTGCCCTAGAGAGGGTACTAATGCTGGTTCCACAACAACTCACTGTTGAGGCTAGACTTCCCCGAGATCCTTGGGTTATGCGATGGGTTGGAGTCATGGCACGCCATCCTGAGGAGGGTACTGAGGTTGTTTGATTCACACCAAAGTATTTCCATTGGTTAGAGAACCAACTCTTTATTATTCAGGATTTTCCACACACTGGGATGGATTATCGTGGTGATCCCAACATGGCTCTTCCACCAGGAGAGCAATGGGATGATAGAGGTAAAATTGTTTTCATCATTTCAATTATATATGTATTTTTTGATTTTTTTTAAATCGTCCCAAAACTAATAGTAAAAAGTTTAAATGTAGATGTGGGTCCACAACGACCAGCCACTCTCCAGCCCTATGATCGAAGAAAACCAGCTGCCGCAGCACCGACCCATAGGACCAATCAACAGAGACCTTGGCCGAGTTGGACAACCATCTAGAGCACTTGACCGCAGATATTCCGGAGACGGGCATAGATGACATTCCTCTTCGGCTTCAGCGCTATGTGATTGGGGTCCCAGGACCTTTTAGAAGGTTCCTTTGTAGGGTGACCCGAGCAGTGGTGTCTTATTGGGATCATCACCAGTGATAGGATGATTGCCTTGTAGACTCATTTTTGGACTTTTGATATTATCATTTTTGGTGATCATAAGGTGTTTTTCAACCTACGATCGAGGACGATGTATATTTTGACACACTCTTATGCTATTGTATATTATTATGGTTATCTTGCAAAACATGTTATGAGATGTTTTTAAATTTACTGTTTGATTTAATGCAAATGTTTATTTAACATTTGAGAAGCAACTATATCTGCTAATGTATTTAAATATCTTGGAATGTGCTGATATTCTATGTATTCAAATTCTCATTCCAAGAGATGGACTCTCAAAAATAATCGTAATAATACTGGATTTCTAATGGCATAAACCTAATTAAGCTATAATACAATGAGTTTCGAATCTAAATTAACAATCAAACTTCGAGTTGCAAATGAAATGGATTCAGATAAAATTCAATCACTGCACTGTATTCTGCAATGTTGTTCATTGTTTGACCGAGACTTACCCCGTGCATAGATACTAACTCGTCAAAGGGTGAATAGATAACCCAAGCTGCGGAAGAGATGTTCCATGTACTATGACAAGCGCCATCAACGAAACCGATGTATGTTTGGAGATGTGTCAAAATCTGCAATATCAAGAGTAAAATCAAGATAAGCAAGATTAATAATGAAAAACACTCTCTAAAGTAAAGCACACATATTTAATCGAAGAACACACCAAATTTAGAAAGAAACTAGTCTAAGAAATCTCCACACTAATCTTTTAAGCATAATGTCGCTTTAGATAAAGCCCATTCCTAGGTTTACCTAAAGAAACACCATCAAAATCTTCCAATTCATAGGCCCCTTTTGCCAGCGTTCGCTTGACAATATACAGACCATGCCACATGGGTACAAATTTGCCAGCCCCTAGCTTATCGTTTGCTTGATCGCCTTCCGAAAAATTGTGGGGTGTAACATTCTGATCATACTGAGCTTTAATCCTTTTGGCATGAGTTTCAACAGCTAATGCAGCATTACGTTGATTCTCATCTAATTGAGCTAAGTATAATAAACATTTTTATTCTTCGAAAGTGGCTGGTAATAATTGCACGACAATTTGTAATGACAGGATTTCGCATTCAATGGGAAATACTGCCTCTAAACCGTAAACCAATTGAAAGGGAGTAAAACCTGTTGTTGATTTGACTAAGGTTCGGTACGCCCAAAGTGTTGAAAATAACATTTTATGCCAATTCGACCGATGAATCCCAATGATTCGTCAGATCATGGTGACTAGAACTTTGTTGACTACTTCAACCAGACCATTTGCCTGTGGCTAATATGGAGTGGAACTATCGTGACACAGGCCAAGCTGATCTGTAAGTTCAGTCATCATGATGTTTCGAAAATGACTCCCATGGTTAGTGATAATCACTTAGGGAACACCAAACCTAGAAATTATATGGTTGAAAACAAAAATCACAGCAGTTTTGCCATTTGCCGAAAATGTAGGCATTCCCTCGGCCCACTTGGTAAAATAATCTACTGCAAGGATGATATACACATGTGCTCCATCCGAGTGAGGGTTACATTTAATAAAATCGATACCCCATTTTGTGAATGGACCAACGGCAATGAAAGGGTGGAGAGGAGCAAGAGGAGTGCACATCTTACGATCAAATATTTGGAAATTGTGGCATTTCTGGATGGGAGTAATACAATCTTTGAATAAGGATGGCCAGAAATAGCCAGCGCGTAAAATCTTTTGGGCTGTGGCATACCCAGACATATGACCGCCACACGCTCTAGAGTGGCAGTCATTAAGAACCTTCTCAACCTCGTCATGAGTAAGACAATGACAGAAAACATAATCCACCCCATGACGATAAAGAGTATCTCCAATAATAGTGTAGGGTTGGGATTGGAATCGGATTTTCCAGTGCTGAAATCGAGAAATGTTTGGCCGAAAAGATTGGGTTTGGATATAGACAATGATATCACCGTACCATGGATCAATAGTGTTGATAAGGAGCAAGGATTCATCCGCAATGGGTTCTTCTACCACATGTTTGGTATCAGCACGAGGGAAGTCACACATTAATTTGCAAAAACCAAAGACTTCTTTGACTTGGCCTTCTCAAATTCCAAGTCAAATTCCTGTAGGATGACAATCCATTTGGAATACTTGCCCCCCAACAATTGTTTAGTCAAAATGTATTGCATAGGGTTATAGTCAAAAATGGTTGTGGTTTTGCGTAACAAAATGTAATGACGAAATCGTTGAATAGCTTGGACTGCAGCTAAGGCCAGTTTCTCCACATGTGAACATTTTACCTCAGTGGGAGTTAGAGTCCAACTAAGATAATAGATCACATGTTCACTTTTGAATTCATCATGTTGAACTAATACCATTCCAATGGTGGAATGGGAAGGTACAAGAAGTAATCCTAGTTGTAGTTGGGAGGATGCAATAATGGCACATGGGTCAATGCATGTTTAAGTGCATCAAAAGATTTGTCAGCTATATCGTCCCAAAAGAATGGAGTGTTCTGTTTCAACAACCGGGTGAAACCTTTTGTAACCTCGACATAGTTAGGAATGAAACAATGTAAAAGGTTTGCTTTCCCTTGCAAACTCTGGAGTAGGCGAAGTGTCAAAGGAGATGGTAACTTGACGATGGCTTCGACCTTTGAAGGATCGACATGAATGTCAGCTTTAGATACTACAAATCCTAGTAACTGACCTATTTTTATACAGAAAACACACTTGTGCGGATTCAGCCTAATCCGATAATGCCTACATCTCATGGAATTGCCCATAAGTGAGTGAGATGGTTGGCTCTACGTAATGAATGAGTTGGTAAATCATCGAGATAAGGCTGCACAATGTGCTTGATGTCATGAAATGCATAAGACATTGCCCTTTGAAAAGTTTCTCCAGCGTTCTTCAATCCAAAAAGTAACTTGCAATAAAAAAATGTCCCCCATGGATAGATGAATGCCATTTTTTGTTGATTGTCAGGTAGAATGTTAATTTGATTGTAACTGGAAAAACCATCCATAAAGGAGAAAATTTCGCCACCGACACAATCATCGATAATTTGATCGATATATGGTGTGGGATAATTGTCCTTGGGACAAGCACGATTAATATCCCTGTAGTCGATGAATATTCTTATCATCCCTTGTTTTTTAGTAACTGGAACAATATTCGATACCCAATATGTCAAAGGAATTGGATAAATGAAACCTTATTTAAGTAATTTCACCACTTCTGTTTTAATGGCAACAACTTTTCGTGGGTGTATCTGACGCAACCGTTGCCGGACGGGTTTAGCATCCGAGTAGGTTTTGATCTCATGAACAACGATTGAAGGATCAATTCCCGGCATTTCTTCATAGGACCAGGCAAACACATCGCAGAATTCTTGAAACAAGGCTTTATATGTGTTGACTTCAGTGTCCGTACAAGAAGCACCTATGTGAATGTTTTCAACAATTCCAGGTTTGACTGAAATGTTGATAGGAACCGTTCGAGAAATATTGGCTAAATTTTTTTTAGAATCAGGATGTTTCAATGGATTATGCGGTTCTTTGACATATTCAGCGATAAAAATAGATGAAAAATAATTTTCAACATGATCAATCTCAGGTAAAAACGAAGACCGATGATGAAGATCTTCCCATGGTAATGCATCAACAGACAACAATTCCCGAATTTGTTCATTAGTGTGAACGGTTTCAAAAAAGGTTGTTGACTCTGAGGTTGAGATTGAAAGTGATTTTCCATGGATCTCATTCACTATATCAAGGTTGGTTGAACTTGAGTCGGAAAACAACTGTACTGCCTGATAAGCAACTTCAAAGGGACTCAAAGGCATGACATCGCTAAGAGAGTCCACCTCGGAATCGAATGGAACGATCCAAGGATCGTGAAGAACTATGCATTCTGACGAAATCATATGAATGGTTGCAAAAGGAGATGGTACATTGGGCAGAGGAAATGAAAAAGTTCCGAGTAAACTTGAATCTTTAACTAATCCTTCTCCAACATCCTTATAAGGGATAACGGTTTTACCAACATGTTGAATACTCTCAGTAGAGGATGGGTCAGACGAAAAGTAAGTTAACTGATCTATTGTAACAATCATTCCATTATGTGGGAACTTAATAAGCCGAAAGACTGATGAAACAACAGCAGTCATGGTGTAGGACTAGCTACGACCCAAAAGAAGGTTGTAATCTAGAGGGGCATCAACCACCTCCACATCTAGATTAATAGTTTTTCCTTCTACACCTATAGGTAAGTCCTGCAAAATGCCATAAGGATGAAACCCTCGGCCATCAAAGGCCTTCAGAATCATCGAGGATTGATTAAGTGTAGGAGAACCAAGAGTTTTCCAACACTGTATCGACATAATACACATGGAAGCTCCCTCATCAATTACAGTCCTAAAACAAGTTCTGTTTTTGACTAACACTAGGATCTGGAAAGCCATTTGATGAAGTAAATGATGTGTACTATTTTCTATATCGAATACTATGAGGTTTGAGTCCTGAAGATCAACAGCTACTATAGCTGACAATAGCATTTTACATTGTGATGGACAAGATTTAAGCACTTCCAAAGCCGACATTGCTAAAGGTGAAACAACTATATCTTCAACAATGTTATTGTTTTGAGTAGCTCTCGCATGTGGATTGAAAGCTGACTTTCGAAGTGTACCCTTAGTGGGCGGTTTTATTACTAAGTCGGGATTTGGTTTCTCAATCTGTAACGGATTGGATCCAGATAGAGCTGAGGTTAATGGATTGGAATTAGAAGATTTTGCTTTGTTACCACTAAGGGGACTCTTACTTCCATAATCTTGTGATCGTGTCATAATCCTTACATGTGACATCATCATTATGGGCTCTTCCAAGGCATTAGAGGAAGAACCTATCATCTTATTGTCCTGACTTGGAAAAGGATCCTTCAAAATTGTAGGTGTTTGCGAACCTTTAACGATTTTCGCAACCTCGACACGATGTGGACAATCTCTTGTAAAGTGCTCCTCATCACAGATGAGACAAGGATAGTGAGGTTTATGTTTCTTGTTAGTAGATTCAAGTTTATCGGATTTCTCCTTCGAGTTTTTCTTATTCTTCTTCTTACCTTTCTTCTTACTGTTAGATTTTGATTTGGTCGTAGATGATTCTACGACATGAACATCGGCAAAAATTTTAGGTGAAGACTCTCCCTTCAGGGAATCTAGTAAAGTTATAATAGGAGAAGAATTCTTGGAGGATTTCTTCTTACTCTTGGTATTAACAGTACCAATCATATTGTCAGTGGCATGAGACCCTGAGGGAGGTGCAGCTATTTGATTTTGTTTTGGAAGGTCGGGGATTTTCTCCTGTAATGTACCTGACTGTGTATAAAGTAAGTCAAGGTACTGAGCTTGAGAAATCACTTGCTCTTCTGTAACTACTCCTGCCTTGGCTACATCTTTAGTTATTTTGGGTAATAACTATTTTACAAACCCTTCTACCAAAATTTGGTCTGGGATAAAAACTTTCACTGAACGATGTCGATGTCGCCATTCATGAATATGGTCTGAAATATATGTGGATGTCGACTGTTTTAATGAAGTTAGTAATTCTTTGCCATTGTAATATCGGACTGGCCGCTGAAAATGAGTAAGGAAGGAAGTGGCTAACTAACTAAAATTGTAAAAAGAGCCTCGTGGCAGCTCAATGTACCACTTGGCTGCAAGGCCAATCAAAGTGCGTTGAAAAAGATGAAGACGAATTGAATCATCTATAATGGAATTCGATGCACACAAGAGATGGTAAGTCATCACATGAGTAGATGGATCTTCTCCTCACTTCCCTTGAAACTTTGGTATATCACTGGATAACTTATTCAGCATTGGCAGCCAAAATGGAAGATAATTAATGGGATCGTTCATAAGGTGCAACAAGTCAGGCAAATCCAAAGTTGCTACAAACGGTAACTGACGGTTCGGATCCCAAAAACTTAGGGTCATAAGACCAGCCCCAGGAAGAGGATATCCAGGATAACTTGGTATCGGATTCGCATTTGGGATATTATATCCCCCTGGAAAACTAGGATTAACCAGACCATACTGGGGTTATTGAGGTTGTTGATACGTATACCTAGGGTAAGGTTGATACTGATAAGCCATGTTCTGCACAACAGGGCCGAATTGGTATTGCCCCTAGTACGGTTGATAAGTAAATTGGGGTTGACTTGTGACAACCGTACTAGGCCCAAGTTGTCCTACAGGCATGGAAACCGAAGTTTGCATTGTAGGTCTAGACTGGGGTGAAGAGGCCTGAGGAGTTGATACAGAAGCAGTAGAAACTGGAGCCGCTGATACTCCAGAAATGGGTGGAGTGGATTGAATAGAAGCCGTCGCAGTTGCAACAGATGCTTGGGACAATGTTCGAGATGGACTAGACCCAGACTTATGAGCTACCCCAGTTGTAGCAGTTTGAGTTGTAGGCTGGATAGGTTACTGGGGTGAACCAGAAACAAAAGATTGTCTAGATTGAGATGACAACTGCACACTGGGTTACAGTCTGTTGATCCCACACTACATTCATTCCGGGGTATGGACCCATAACAGGTTGAGCATATTGAGGACCAAAACTAGGTTGAGTGTAAGATTGATAATTATATGGTACATTTTTGGGCCCTTGAACAAATGATTGACCTGAAGGTGGTTGAAAACCTTGAGGTTGATATTGACCTTAAGGTTGATACTAACCTTGAGGTTGGTACTGACCTTGGGGTTGGTACTGACCTTGAGGCTGGTATTGACCTTGAGGCACATATTGATACTGTGGTTGACCTTGAGGTACATATTGATACTCGGGTTGACCTTGAGGAAAATATTATCCCGTAAGGACATACTGTCCTTGAGGTTACCCGCTAGGTGGTAATGGACTACCTTGAGGTTTCCTCCAAGGTGGTATTTGAGTACCTTGCGGCTGCCCCCCAGATGGTATTGAACTATCTTGAAGTTGCAGATTAGGAGTGTACCATACATCATAAGAATCTCTTCGACACTTAACGGTTTAGTTCCGTTATGACCAGGAGATACCGCATATTCAATGGGTTGAGGAGATGCTCCTGAAAATGTATCAGATAAGGACTGATACCCAGGAGGAACAGAAGGACCGCCATGTAAAAAAGTTTCTACCGTCTGAGAGAAGAAGGATGATTGTCTCGACATATTCAGAGGAGGATAATAACCTCTGGGTGTTGGATGGAAAGGAAATTGAGGTGGTGAAGATGCGAGACCTGGATTTTCTAAGAAATTGGTCAACGAAATATACCAAGCGTTACCTCTAATGGGACTATAGAAAATGGATTCACGCTCCCTATGTTCGATAGTCGGTTGATTTTCAGGGATGCTTATACCTTCGTTCGGACTCGAACTTACAATTTCTTCGATGGAAATGAGTCCAGAAGGAAGATTCTCAGTAACAATATTTTGTACTCTGGGTGAACTAGGACCACTAGAAACAGGACAAGCAAATCCTGAAGATGGAGTAGCAGCAGGTTCAGTTTCAGGTTCAGAGATTTTAGGTTCTTCGGCTAATGAGCTAGTAGGAGTGATACTACCAGTAACCTTAGAAAATGAAATTTGTTCAAAAATATGTTCTATTTCTTGGGCTAGATGATTAGTATATACAATCAATGAAGACTCTCTGGCTTTTGGCGACCCAACCCTACCTTCACTAGGTGTGACAAGGGCTCGCAGCCCTTCAAGTTGACTCGGTGTAAATTTGGGAGGTTGCCCTTGCAGTCGACGGGATTGTCCCGGTAATTCAGCGACGATTAATTATTTAATTACTCCACAAGAAAATAAAGAAAATCTCAAGGAAAACACCTAAAGTCTCTAAAGAATAAAACAATTTGAAGCACACACCTAATAAATATAGGAGATCAAACCACGCACAAATAGTATCTTTCTGGATCGAAAACACTAGTTGGTGATGAAATCGAATGTTGCAGAATTCAATACAGAAATGGCTGGTGGAACAGTTACCCCGACAACCTGCTTAATGAAACAGACTGGCACAAGTTTCTCCACTATAACCATCTTGAGTGAAGATAACCCCCCAGAGAGTCCAAGTGAGTCTAGTCGATGTCTGCTCCGGGTACAGTGGGATCTTCCCTCCACCATCACCTAGGAAAGAATCCTAAATATTATGGTCACTAAGGTCACCAACGGAAAAAAATATACCTGGGGGAACAGTCTATGATCCGATACGCACACAAGGGCAGAGTAACAAGATCAATCCCCTTGAAGGCTCCTTGACATAATTCAAGGTTTACCAAAAAGTGACCCCAGGCTCCTTGACAATGGTCAATCCAAGGTTTACCGTTTTTAATACGTGAATATCTTCTATTGTTCCCAATGAGGAAGAATTGATTCCCACACCGGTTCGGATATGATCTCATGCTTCTCCTTTAAGAGAAGCTTTCCCAGAGCATAGATGTAACAATTGGAATTTCTCCCTACCACAAGATCGACTACTTGTTTGTTTAAACTATCTTGGAGAGTTAATTACTCACTACTCCAAGATACTAGCCTAAGCTATGTTGGTGAAAAGATCCCTAGAAAACAAAAAGAATTCTAGATTGATTTTAATTAAGCGTTAATTTTATTGTTTGTTCCTTAAGTCAATGGGTGCGGAGATGAAACTTTATGGTATGAAGAATCGACTAAAAAACACTAAAAAATGCACCTAAGATGATAACAATTCATTTTCCTTTTCAATGAATTCCTAGCTAAGGAAGAGTTGAAAATGCAATGCTTTGAAAATCAAATCTTTCTCTTAACATGCAATTGAAAGGAAACTTTTTGTCTTTTTCAAAGAACTTTAAAAAACAAGACTACTAATCACGCTCATAGAAAATCCCTTTGCTTTTCAACAACCAACAACTACAAGAATAAGCAATTCTTTTAAGAGATCTTTTAAGATTTCTAGAAAAACTCTAAAAAAATATTGAAAACAAATTTTCAACAAGCTTCTATAATTTCTATGAAAAACACAAAACTATGATTTGATCTTGAGATCTAAATGAAAAATGGATTGAAAAGAAACTTGAAATGTTTTTGAGGATGCTCAACTTAGTCTTTCAGCTTAACTAAGGATCAATTTGTTCAGCTCAACAAACTAATCAAAAACATCCAATTATGAATTAATAAAAAATCAAATTTGAAACTTTTAATCAAGTTTAATCAAAGTTTTGTAAAAGAGACAAATGGGATCTAGATCTCTTCACGAATAGATTTCATAAGCTAGACAAACTCAGCAAGAAGACCAGAGAGACCAGGGTGATCTAAGGCTCTAAGGCTTCGGATCTCTAAGCTACTACAAAGACCAAGCGAAAACCAATCCAACAGGAAAAACTTCTTAGAAAATCACTTCAAATGAGAATGCCAATGAAAACTAACCCACAAGGAACTTTTGTCATGACAAGTGCAGGTCTGGGCATATACTAACAACTATGGACAAAAACTAAACCTAACTTGGTGGATGGATCTTAGGCTTTTCAAACTTTTAACAGGGTCCGCAGGACCCTAGTAGAACCAGGTGCGGTGCCACTCTGTGTTACACTGTAATAGTGCGGAGAAGTCCGCACTGTAACTAACTCAGATGGTGCGGTCCTCTTCCAAAATTTCGAAAAATAAAAATCCAACCAGGATCTAACTAGTACCCAAACTCACATACATTAAGGAAAAATCAGAAACCAAAACTTAAGTTTCTCAAGTCAAAGCAAAGACAAATCAAAAAGCAAACCAAACCAGTCCCCAGTAGAGTTGCCAATTTGTTGGCTGGATAAATTGTTCTTGCAGACAAGACCAATCTCCCTAGTATTGAATGATATCTAGCAACAAAGAGCACAAGCAAATCTACTTTTCTCTAAACATGTTTCAATTCATAAATGAATACTAAGAGGTGTAACAGACCTTACCTCGGTCCAACGCTTGTTTGTAGCAGTTTTATCCCAACAGCTTCAAGTAGTTCCCTTTTAATAACTTGTATACACAAACAAACACACATCAAAGCATACCTGCGTATAATAAAACATGTTCATTATGAAGATCAAGGAGCTCATAAAATAAACCATTACA